>CAUYRT010108440.1:0-33089 GCA_963574885.1 Lepilemur ruficaudatus
TTTAGTTGGCCAATTAATTTCTTTCTATTATTAGTAGAGACGGGGTCTCGCTCTTGCTTAGGCTGGTCTCAAACTCCTGACCTTGAGCAATCCGCCCGCCTCGGCCTCCCAGAGTGCTAGGATTACAGGCGTGAGCCACCGCGCCCGGCCCTGAATAATTTTTAGTAAGGTTGTGAGCCAGGCATATTGTAGTCTCTCTTTGATTTACATGGTAGTTGCATTCTTGAAAAATTTGCGGTATGTTAAAATCATTTAAAAGATGCTTTGTGTCTATACTTAAAAAAAGAGCCATGTTCCAGGCTCAGATAATGATACAGTGAACTTTCATCTTTATGAATGTCAAAAGCTGCACAGGATGTGGGGCCGTTCTTGGTTGCATGAGGCTGTCTTGCCCACTGCAGGATGACAGGCAGCCCTTGCCCACACACCTCTTCCTGTAAATGCCAGTAGCAACCCATCCATGTTTCAACCAAAATGCCCCTAGCTTCCAAAACATTCTCTAGGTAGCAGTGTCATCCACATTGAGAATCTCCAGTGCAAAATACGCAGTGCCAGAAAATTGGGTAGCAGGAATTAAGAGTAAAACATTTTATTGTATCTCCTGATTTTGTGGGTCAGGTAGTGGGCAGGGCTCAGCTGGGTGGTTCTTCTGCTCCATGTTACATCAGTTGAAGTTACTTGGTGATATTCAGCTGGTGGATGGGCTGTTCTGAGGGGCCCGAGGCAGCTTCACTCTCATGTCTGAGCCTTTCACTGCCTTAGCTGGAGCTGCCGCCCACAGGTAGCCTCTCCAGCAGGTGGTCTCAGAGTGGTCTAACTTCTTACATATCAGCCCAGGGCTCCTGCAGTGTGTGCCAGAGAAAACATGGAAGCTGTAAGGTTTCTTAAGACCTATCATTGGATGGCCCAACTCCCCACTTGGCCACAGCCCACTCATCACAAAGCCAGCCTAGATTCAAGAAGAGGGGAATTAGACCCTGCCTCTCAATAGGAAGAAGTGCAAAGACTTTGTGTCCATTTTGATTGGCCAAGGCCCTTTCTTTTAGTGCTACTGTCTGTGGACTGTGGCTGGCTTTTCTCAATATAGCCACTCAGGGGCTTGGCCAAGACATCACTAATCCTTTAAAAACACAGAGTTAAAGTCCCATCCACACACCTAGTTTTCAAACGCAGCCCTAATGCATGCATCCCACTGCTGTGTTACATGTCAGTCACCCAGCTTTGTCCCAAACAGGCTCATTGGGAGGCCAGCCTTGTGACAGTAGAACCAAGTCCCCTTGCAGGGTGGCAGCTGCACTGGGGACCCCTGAAAAATGCATGCCCAGTGAGTGTAACTCTGAAGAATCCCACTCCCTTTGGGTTGTCTCTCTCAGGAATCAGATGTGCCTTGGTGGGGTAATGGCCATCCAGGCACTGGGACAGAGACTTTGGCAGGGGCTGGAGAGGCTTGGAGTGCAGGAGGCAACTTTTTTTTCTTTTATAAAAACAACATTATTGATATAAAATCACCTACCATACAATTTATTCATCTAAGTTGTACAATTTGGTGGTGTTTTGGGACATTCGCAGAGTTGTGCAATCACTGCCATTATGTAATTCTGGAACATTCTCCTCATCACAAAAAGGAATCCTGAACCCATGGAGTAGACATGCCTCCCTTCCCCTCCAGGCAACCCAGCCTGCTCTGTGCCATGGATTTACCTGTTCTGGGTGTTTTACGCAGAGGGAATCGAACAGCACGTGGTCTTTCATGGCTTCTTTCACTCAGCGTGGTGTTTCCAAGGTTCCTATGTGGTAGTTGGTGTCAGAGCTTTGTTCCTTTTCACGTTGGATACTGTTCCATGGTGTGGACAGACCATGTTTTATGTATCCACTCGTCAGCTGATGGGCATTTGACTTGTTTGTGCTCTGGGGCTGTCATGAATCATGCTACTGTGAATATTCTGCATCTGCCACCGGTAGACCGAGACGTTTTGGGGGCAGCCACCACTGCGGTGGGTGCTGGGGACCCACGTGTGGGCAGAACTGCTGAGCCCAGGAGCGAGAGGCCTGAGCCAGCCTGCTGGGTCCCACACACCTGCGGTTTTCCCACTGAAACACTGAGGGGTGAAAACAATAACATCCGACCCCAACGCTATTACTTACCACCCGCTTTCTACTTACGAGAGCTGGTGCCTCCTCCCGACATCCTCTGTTCAAAATCCAGAACCAAAGGTTCAGTTTTGGAGGATGTGGGGCCCCAAAGGGAGAACAACATGAACTTTGTTTTTTTCCCCATTGTTTATTCATTTATATACAACATTTATTTATTTATCATTTTATAATACATTAAAATATTTATATAGTGTATTATAAACATATACGTATAATATATAAGTTATATGCATATACATATGTAATAAATATCTTTATAGATATTTCAAGCAAGCAGAATCAATTAAGGAAGATGCATTTCATGAAAGTTGCTTTGAGAACTGGGAGGTCATGACATATGATGGGTTCTCTTTGTCCTGTCTCTGCACATGCGCACACATACGCTAGTGCACACATGTGCCCACACACATGCTCAGATCCTACCGTGCACACATGGGGTATAATGGCCCAGCAGTTTTGTGGGGGGTCTTGGTATGCCCTCGGCTCTCGTCCTGGGTGACCGTGTGAAGGCCACCCACATCATGGCAGGTGCATGTACCTCGCAGTCCTCAGGTTGTCCCTCTGAGTGAGCGGCCGGTCATCCTGCCCCAGGAGGGCTCCCTCCTCCAGGAAGGGAAGCCGCTCACTGCGGGGCAGCCTGGAGCTCCTGCGTGTGGGTGAGGAACATCTCATGAGGCGACAGGGCGGCCCGGCGGGGAGGGAGGAAGTGCTGTCTGCAGGCCCGTTTGGTCTCAGGGTAAGATTTCAAAGATCCCTGTTTTGAAATTATGAGACCACCAAAAAAGCATGCCAGGGCCAAAAATGACTGTAAAAGGTAATAATTGTTAATAACTTGGCGTCCGCCTGGTCATTCGAGCAGCCTGGTTTTGGCAAACATCAAGGACAACATTGTAAGCAATGGGAAGGCCACAGCCTGGCCCGTAAACCGTTAACCGCACCATAACTAAATATTAAATGTGAGTTTTTAATTCAATTTATAGTTTAAATAAGGATCTTTGCACCGACCTAGAGAGGAGGAGGGAACTAACTCGAGGCTCATAAAAGGCACGTGAAACAAAGCGCTCTGGGCATCTGCTGTTTCTGTCATTGAGGCAGCATCCTTGAGCCTGGGCTGTCCCGGGAGGTCCCCCCAGGCATTTCCCGAGCCCTTCAGGACATTTTTATTGCAGACCCACGAGGTGAGAGGTGGGGGTGCCTCCCGGGCTAGCCCTTGCTGCGGGTCTGCCGGTGGCGCTGGGGCCGGCTGCACACAGCTGCCTGCACTGGCCCCGGGTCTGCCGTCCCTCCCGGGTGGCCTCTGCAGGTGCCAACCAAAGCTGCCTTCTCTGTAGCTGGGTTTGGGCTGTGGCCTTCAAGCCTGCCCAGTGGACCCTACATGGCTTACGAGGGCAGGGTTGAGGAGTCGCTGAGAGAAGGGTTGTTCAGGTTGGGCGTCGGCAGCACCAGGCGTCAGCTTTCCCTCGGGGCGCAGAGGGGCAGCCCGCCCACTGCCTGGCTCCTCCGAGAGCTTCCCGCCCAGACCGTGGAGGAGAGAGTCGTCAGACGCAGTGAACATTTGTTTAAAAAGCCTCCAAACTTGCTTCTTTTAATTCCATAAACATTACATGCTTCCAGCAGGAAAAGTAGACAACTCAGAACATTACCTCTAAGAAAATCACCATCATGTGTGACTCCAACGGTTAGGGCTAAATTTGCTAACATTTTGGTTTATTTGCTTTTATTCTTTTTTAAGCACAGATATCCTTATTTTACAACAGCTGCCATGGATTGCTTGTTCTCGGCACGCCAGGGACGGTGCCCACTGCGTCGTGTAACGCTGGCTTGTTGGTAAGGGGAGCCCCGTCGAGGGGCACGTTTCACAGACCTGCGAGCTGGGGCCTGGTGAGACCAGGCTTGTTGAAAGTCGCACGGGGAGCAGGTGGGATTAGGTTTGAACCCAGGCCTGCCTGGTTCCAAAATCCACCCAGTCGTTGCTCTCTGCTCGTTCCTTAAATCCGTGGCCTGTTTAGACCGGTCCAGCGGTCGGTTACATCATTGCTAAGTTTACCTGAGAACCTGTCCCTGTGGCTTCATGGGCTGATTGGATGAACGGATGGGTGGATAGACGGGTGACTACAAGTCACGGTGCGCAGGTGGCGTTTCCAAGCCAGGGCTGCGTAGGGAGGCACAGGGACGCAGCGTTCACCACCGCAGGCCTTTTGCACTCGGACAGCTCATCACTTATGTTACTAACAAGCGTGGTGACTGACACTGCTGCTTAATATCCACATGATTATCCAAGTTGCGTCACCCCCTAGCGTTTATCACATAGCGTCTTGTTCCCAGCACTGGCTCTTAATGCTTTCTTGGTACAGAAAGGGAGCATCAGGTTTTGTTTTTTGAAAGGTAATCAAAGTGGATTAACTTTTTAGAAAGGGGATTGTTCGGCTCAAGCTATGGCACCCCTGCGAGGCCCTAGCTCAGCCCATGAGGGACCCCTCACCTGCCCCTTTCTCCATGCCCACAGACCCTCCCCTGGAGACCTCCAGGGAAAATGCTCTCTACGGCGCTGTGGGCTTTCAGAACTCAGCTGCCAGGTTTTTGTGAACATGCAGAGCAATGTTTTCTAGCAGATGACTTTCTGAAATCTGCAACCCTCTGTCCTGAGCTGGGAACCTGCTTTCTTATTTCTCTGGCTCATGTGTGTTGGGCAATCATTTTGTGCCAGGTGCGATTCTGAGCACTGTGCGTGGACTGACCCACTAACCTGCCCAAGGACGCCGTGAGCCGGGTGCTAGTGCAGACC
The DNA here is from genome assembly GCA_963574885.1 of Lepilemur ruficaudatus. Taxonomy (NCBI): domain Eukaryota; kingdom Metazoa; phylum Chordata; class Mammalia; order Primates; family Lepilemuridae; genus Lepilemur; species Lepilemur ruficaudatus. The sequence continues at coordinate 4,940 of CAUYRT010108440.1, forward strand.
ACTTTGTGGATGGCAGGGCCCAGTGCTACGTGTCTTCCTACCCCGAGAGCTGACCCTCATGTCCACCTGCTGCGCTTCCTCCAGAGAGGGGCCCGGCGCTCCAGGGCCAGCCTGTTCTGAAGGGGTCCAAGGACCAGCGTGATGACAAAATGAACTGTGTTGGCGCTGGTCTGGGTTAGGACTTTGCACAGGTACCCGTAATGGTGCTGCACATTGCACTTCGCAGACCAGACCAGGGAGGCTGGGCCGGGAGGATGAGGGGCTGGCGGGGGCCACATGGCAAAGTGGGATTCAAACTCAGCTCCATCTGACTCAGAGCCATCGGTCAGCAACGCCCCCTCCCCGCGAGTGTTCGGGGGATGTGGGGGTGGGCTGGGTGGGTGCTGGGCCCCTCCCTGGAAAGTTCCTGCTTCCTGCGGTGGGCTCTGGCCAGTGACCGGGCGGGTCCCTGCCCTGCCCTCCCAGCCTCTGTCCTGGCCCAGGGCCCAGCACTCCAGCCTGTTTTCCAGACAGGAAATATGAATCAAAATAGCATGACACACTAGGCCGTAATTAGTGCTGCGCCGTGAGCCGGGCGAGCCCTAAGCAGGGGCGAGAGGAACAGAAGTAGAGGGCCTCCGCCACCAGCCTGCCCCCGCAGAGCTGCCCCCAATGCCCCCTACCCATGCCGCGACAGCAACAGACAGAGGGAGGGAGAGGGAGAAGAGAGGACAGGCCTTTGTGGCCGTTTGGTTTCACTCTGTCTAGTCACGCTGTCTTGGAGAGCCTGCGTGTTCTGGGCTTTTGCAGGACATGCAGCCCCCCGGAGGCTATCTAAGAAGGTGTCTCACTGTGCATTGGCTCCTCCGGAGCCTGTCTGCTCCATCTGTCCTTGTCCCTGTCCCCGCCTCTGTCCCTGCTTCTCTGCCTCTGCCTCGTCCTCTGGCCCCAGCTCTGTCTCTGTCTCTCTCTCTCTTCCTGCCCCTCCCTGGCTGTACTGCGGCCCCTTCCTGTGACCCCCCCCCACTGTGCCCCCACTGTCACCACCCTCCTCCTCCTGCCTCCCAGCCCCTCCCTCCCAGGGACCCCCCAGAAGCTCCCCCTTGAAAGGGCTGAGCCTGGCCGCTGACCTCGCTTCCCTGGTGGTCTTCCCGCTGGTCAGCGGGGTGAAAGGTCGCCACTGTTGGAGGGGGGCCAGGGTCTTTGAGGGCATCTATCTGGGTGTTCCCCTCATGGGGGCCTTGGCCCCTGAGGGACCCCAGGGCCACCACAGCTGTGGGGAGGGTCCGTGCACAACTCCCTCCTTAGCTTTCTACGCTTGCTTTGTACATTCACTGCTGCCCCGGCAGGAAGGCTCTAGTGAGCCGAGGTGAGCTCGAGCCCCCACTCTCACCTCCCGACATGGCCACGTGGATGGCAGTGTGGGACTGACAGGATGAGCTGCTTCACCCCGATTTTCTCCTCACTCAGCAATGTGGTTTTGTAACTGAGAAGGCAGCTCTGCACGGTTGGATCTGGGCCGCATCCCTCAGCCCTGTAGCCAGGTGGAGGGTCCTCGGTGAGCAGAGCGGGGGCCCCCGAGTATGTTCTGTCCAGCAGGGGTCAGACGCTGGACACCGCCCCATAGGGAACTTACATGACAGGATGCCGAGCAGTGGGCTTATCAGACCTGGCTGCGGGGGAGGCAGGATCCTCCTGGGCATGTGGCCTTGGCCAAATGTGGAGGGGCAAGGCAGCAGGAGAGAGAGGGAGCTGGGCTGGGAGACAGCACATGCAAAGGCCCTGTGGTGAGGCAGCACTTGGCGCATTGGGGGAGTGATCAGAGCCAGCAGTGACTCGAGGAAGGCCGAGGCAGGTGGCAGAGGCTGACTGAGGGACTCTCAGGCCACCAGGAGGAGTGCAGCCTTCCCAGGCCAGAGTGGCCGAGCCTTGAGCCGTGGCACCCAGCCTTATCATGATGCTGATAGAGTCTCTGGGTATCACCCTTCAGCCCAGTCTGGGGGGACCTGGGGCCAGGGCACCTCAGTGGCGAGCACTGTGCAGGATGGGGCGGGAACCCCCCAAATCTGTCTTCACAGGGCTTAGATTCTCACGTTCTCTCGAGGTCAAGGTGGTCTTTCAGGGAAGCCGAGCTCCCTGTGGGCTGCCCAGACCAGGGCTGCTTGCACGCTGCAAGGTAGAGCTTCACCCTCGCAGGTGCTTAAACAGCCTGTCGAGGTACAATGTACACACCCTAGAAGTCACCCATCGTGGGTGTGCAATGGAACCAAACTCAACAGTGAGCAAGAGCGAATTACGGACACACAGCAGCACACTGGGTAAGAGAGGCCGAGGCAGAGCGGCACACCCCGGGCTCCATTCTGACGACCTTTCTAGAAAAGGCCACATCTTTATTCTTAAATATCTGATATGGAAAAATCCCATCGAATTTGAAGTCCATTCTTACTACTCAAGACCTTTTAATGTCCCATTTGTCAGCGACAGAAAACGAAGCTCAGGGAGGGTCTTCAAAACAGTTTCAGTGTTTATAAATTTTTAAATAGTTGTAAAAGTTGGTTAGAAGTATTTATTTATTTATTTGTTTTTCAATTAGCTGCTTGTGCAAACAAAATGCCTCCCTGAGAGTGTGATTACTGAGAACTTGGAGAAATCATCACTAAGACATCTTGACCTGGGGCGGAGGCTGCCACTGGCTGGCTTGTCCTGTGTCCCCGGAGTGCCAGGACGTCTGCACGAGCCTCCATCAGGGAAGCTGGTCATGGCGGTGGGGAGGTTCCAGAGCGAGTCCCGCATGTTCTGCAGGGCTGCATGCCCACAGCCCCATCTCTGACGCCCCTGCCAGCTGGTCCCCTTGCTCCGTCTCCCACTCTGTCCTCACGCGTGCTTCCCAGGGCCACCGGCCTCCTGCACACCTTCCTCCCCAGCCCGCATCTCAGAGCCGCTTTGGGAGGCATGCAGACTGGGGGAGTCCAGGCTGGCGTTGCCAGGCTGGGCATAGACCTGATTCCCAAAAATCATGCTCACAAAAGTGAAACCAAGAGCTTATTAAAAAAATGGAATGGCCTCTCTTCGGAAGTTTCATATTCTTTCAATATTTAAACATCTTCCCCAGCTTTGAGTTTTATTTCTTTCCTTGGCGTAAGTAGAAAATATAAAGCAAACATGATGTTTGAGGGGGGCCAGGCAGAAGGGCCAGAAGAGGGTGGGGGGCGGCGGCTGCTGTTTGGGGACGTGGGTCGGGGGAGCCTCTGAATCGAGGGCAATGGAGCCACTGCTGCATTGGGGGGAAACAGTGACTGCCAAGGTGCAGGCAGGGCCAGGGGATGACAGGTGCCAGGGGGTGGGGGGCAGGTGGGGCTGGGCTGGGGCTGCTCCTGGGGGGGAGGCCCTGGCAGGTGCCGAGCCGGGGGCAGCGTGGTTCGGGGCCCCCTCTGGGTGTTGGGGTGGCAGGGGGGACCCTTCCCCAGGAAGAGACGGTGGCAGGGGCAACGTGGAGTGCAGGATGCCGAGGGGTGAGGGGAAGAGAAGATCGGTTTACAGGATCCCACGTGGTTCTCAGACCTCCGGGCTTGGAAAGACCATGAGGGACACGCCGGCAACACTCCCACGAAGCAGGGGCGTGAGCCTTTGACGAGAAGGCCCGGGAGAAGGCCCACAGCGACAACTGGAGCTTGCACCTGGGGCAGGCTCACAGCCCCTGGTGTGTGGGTTGAGGGGCGTTCCCCATGGTCCTGTGGGGTGAAGGGTCAATTGGCTCAAGGCAGCCCCCTTTGGGCAGTCTGATTGCCTACAACCTTCGCGGGGGCTTAATTAAGGATGTTTAGTCTGGGCGTGCTGCACTTGCCTCTCGAGGTCAAGCTTGTGGCCTCCCCTTCAGCGCAGGGTGGCCCAGGCGGTCCCCGGGAGGAAGGGGACAGGGAGAGTTTCACTCAGCCTGCGGTTGGGTGGGCTGACCAGGGCACCTGAGGGTGGGGTGGGGGACGGCTGCCCCCAGACACAGGCACAGGTGCCCAGGGGGCAGGCAGAGCTGAAGGCAGGCTCAGACAACGTCTGCACATAGTGTGTGCATGTGTGCCTGCGTGTGCACATACATGCATGTGCGCCCATACCTCCCTCCTTGCTCTTGCAGGGGGGAGGGAGTCAGAGTGAGGGGTTTTGTCCCCACTCTTTAGCAGGTCACGGTGCAAAAATGGCCCACCCGGAAGACCCCAGAGACCGTCTGGTGCAGAGACTTGCAGGCTCTTTCTGCAGAGCACCAGATGGTGAGAATTTCAGGCTCTGTTGGTGTCTGCTGTAACCGCTCGAGTCTGTGTTGCAGTGCAAAAGCAGCAGTGGACAGCATTTAAGTGTGGGCTGTGTCCCAATGTCACCAAAACCAGCGCCGGCCCGGCTCTGGCCTGAGGGCTGTGGTGCTGATGCCAGATCTAGCACCCGTGCAGCTTCTCTGGGAGGACTTTGAGGGCAGAGGTCGATGTCCCTGGTCCAGAGTGCTACAGGTTGATGCAGAATTTGCTTGGACAGGCCTAGAATTGAGACCGGTGGTGACTTCTCCTTATCTGTAAGACGGCGGGTAACACTACCTCACAGTGTCCACTTGTCAATTCATTTGACAAACGTCGTCTGAACCGAGATGAGCATGTTCTTTTTTCTATTCATTGATTATGCGACTGCTCATTCATCAGGTGTTCTGGGAGAGGGGCTGGCGGATGCAGAGCTTCAGCAGTGACAAGGGCCCCCGCCACCCACAGCCTGCGGACAGGAGCCCTGCCTTTGCCCACAGAACGCCAAGATTGCAGCTCTTGGCCTTTTGGATGATGGCCACAAGGCATTTTCCCTGAACCAAAAAACACAAGAATCCAGGCAAACAAGGTTCCCTCCATCCCGTCACGAAACCATGAGTTTCATGCTTTGACCTAAGGCAAGGCATTCTCCTCTCTAAACCTTATTTTCTTCATCTCAAAAATGAGAATGTTGGAGAAGATACAGGTTTAAAAATTTTTCCTTGTCTGGATAACTTTCTTTGGCTGAAACCCACTGAAGAATCCAACATTCAAATAAAACAGACAGTGGCAGATCTGCCCTGGCTGGTGTGGGGTGCAGCTGGGGGCCCCCAGCCCTGCGTGCTCATCTCGCCCTTGGCCCATTGTGGCCCTATCGTGGCCCCTTTGTGGCTCTGGGTGCCATGTGTACAGGCTGCTGCTGGCTTGGAGAGTCTCCGGTTAGGACACTATCAGCCAATATTTGGACTCTTTGGGGAGCTTTCAAAACCTTGCTGTGTTCTCACTTTGGCAAAATCTGGAGACACTGGAGAGCAGGGCTGCGTGGAACTCCTCCGTGGCTGGCCCCGAGAGTGGGCGCTCCCTGTGCCGAACCACCTGCTCGGCGCTCCAAACCCTGCTCTACCACAATTTATTTTTTTACTGAGGGGAAACGCTTAGCATAATAAATTGTGTGGTTCCAGTCTTCCCTGAACCATTTCCGTGGAAAGGGGACCCTGAGCCGGTCTCCAGACGGTGACTCACTGCCGACAGAAGCGCCAGCTCCCGTGGCAGGAAGGGGTGCAGGTCTCCCCTGGGCCTGTCCCAAGTCAGAGGAACTTAGCAGGCACATCTGCTTGGATCAGGAAGGAAAAGCAGGAGGATGAAGTGGGGATGTCACTTTGCGGAGAGGAGAGATGGTTCCAAACCACGTTACAGACTTTTTTTTATAACAACAATGATTTTGAAAGGAATTCATATAATCCTGGCAATTTAGACATTAAGATTTCAAAGCTCCAATGGACCCAAAATAAATATATACATATTTTCCACAAATTTGAAAACTAATAACCCTAAACCCCAAACGATTTTAGTCTTGTTTCCTGAACCCGTTGCTTCCGTTCCGAGTGGAGCGAGTGGAGGGTCTGGAGCCGCGTGGGACTCGCGGGTCTTTCCTTTCAGCTGGACTCAAAGGTTTTGAAAGGTTTTGCTGCACTTGAAACCTCCAGAGCCACCAACATCCTCTTGGAATCTACAAATCTGTCAATGCTTTATCCTTTTAGAGGTGACATTAAGAGGAAGGGAGTTCCAAGGGACCCAGAAAGTGGCCCATTGGGGATTGGAGTCTTCAAATCAGCCAAGAATCTTCCACTCTTAGTTTTCTCAGGCTTTCTTAGGAATAAGTGCCTCCTTACATCCGCCCTCTGGGCTTGTCGGGAAACTAGGTGCACTTTGTCGACTGACCTTCCTTTGTGTCTGGAGAGAAGGAAGGAGATGCCTGTTAAACAGACAGAGGACAAACTCTTTCCCCACACACCTGTCACACCTCCCTGACCCCTGTGCTAATCTCCCTGCTGGTCTCTGCTTGGGGTGAGAAGAAAGGAAGACAGTGTGGTGACCCTTAGGCACCATGTGTAGTGCTCATGCACACTGCCAGACTGATCCTTCTAATGACAGAGCAGTTGGTATAATTATGACTGTTCTTTTATGTTGAGAAAGTTAAGGCACAGAGAGGTTAGTCACCTGCCCTAAGTCACACAGCTAGGAAGTGTAAAGTTGGGTTTCAAGCCAGGTCCTTCCTTCCTTTCCCCTCCCTTCCTTCCCTCTTTCCTTCCCTCCCTCCTTCCTCAGTGCCACTGAGATATAATGCACAGACAATACAACTCTCCCATTTAAAGTGTATAAGGCAGTGATGTCTCATGTTCGCAGAGTTGTACAGCCGTCCCCACAGCCAGTTTTAGAACATTTTCCTCATCTCCTAAAGAGCCCTGCAGCCTTCCGCCGTCACCCCCATTCCCTTTCTCCATCCACCCGAGCCCCTGCAACCACTAATCTGTTGGCTGTCTCTGTGGGTTCCATACACACTGAATCATACAGCTTTTGTGTCTGGTCTGTCACCGAGCACGATGTTCTCGAGGTTGGTCCACGTCGTGGCAAGCGTCAGTGCGTCATTTCTCTGCACTGATGAGTAACATTCCGCTGCACGGACCTGCCCGTGTGTCAGGGGATGGACACAAGGGCTGCCGCCCTTGGCAGCTGTGAGTCAGGGCTTTCTGGAAGGTCTTTTTTCCTTGCCTCTCCTCTCGGGTCAGTGGAGGGAGCTGTGGGTCACGCACATGGCAGAGCCCCTGTGCTCCTGCCCTCTCCGGAACAGGCCCCAGAGACATTCACTCTCCCAACCTGCATTTAGGCTCAGAGATGGGTATGGCGTTGGGCAGCCTCAGTGTCCTGAGAGTGGTCACTTGCTCACGGAGGCGGAGGTAAGTGAGCCATTAGCTCTCCTCCTCCTCCCAGAAATCCATCTCCAGGGGCTGGTGTTGTCATTCTGCTGGACAAATCCCACTGACACTGTGTTGTGACCTGGGCCAGCACCGGGTTAGCAAAAGGTCCAGGACAAGTTGGCAAGAGGGAGAAAAATGTCCCCTTCAAGCACCAGGAGCTATTGGTACCTGTCGGGGAGAAACAACCCCGGGAGAGGGGCCCTGGCCTGGCAGCCTCCCCAGGTGCCCTCAGGGCCTTGGGGTTCCCTTGGCATTGGCAGCCAGCACCCCAGAGTGCTCTGTGTGCCCTTAGAGTCTGTGGTGAGTGGAAGTAGAGTGGCCCATGTCGCCACTGGGGTCCAGTGTCACAGGAGGGACTTGCCGTGCTCGGTGGCAGGGGCGGCAGGCAGGCTGCTTCTGGAAGAGTCTCTCCTGCTCATTCTAGGTTCCAGGCAGCTCCCAAGGTCAGGGTTTGTTTGCCAATCTGGGGAGTCAAGGAAAACGTGGCTCTCTGAGCTGCTTCTGCAAAAGCAAACCTGCTGGGTCGCATCGGTCTGTGGCAGGGACGGGAGCCGACATAGAAATGCGGAGGTGGCAGCCCGAGGTACCCCGTTGGGAAGGAGATGCCTTGACTATGAAGGAAGAACACGGATCAGCGTTGAGGTCCTGCCTCCCCGTGGCCTCCTTTCGCCTCCGTGCCAGTCTGGGGGGCGGGTGGCCATGGAGGGGCGCACGCGCGGTCTGCCCATCACGGCGTCTCCTAGAGCAAGCACGTTTTCCGAGCGCCGTGTCCACGCCATGGACACCTCTGACCTTGCTCTGGAAGGTTGCGTGTGGGAGTCGCTCACAGCCTCGCACACGACAGAGGAGCCTGCAACTGCAGGGAAGAGAGAGGAAGTCCTCTGTGCACCAGCATGGGACGACTCGGTGACGAGGATGACGGCGATGGTGGCAGCAGCACATGTGTTGATCACCTACTGTGTGCTAGGAAGGGGTTGTGCACGTCACTCACGGAAACTCACCTGAGATATGTCGTGAAGTGAACAGGTAGATGAGGGAGTGAGCCATGTGGTTGAACAGAACTTAACAAAAACATCTCTGGAGGGAGACCCGGGGTCCCAGCTTGGTGACTGGGAAGGACTCTTGCTCCTGTTGCATTTTGTGTCATGTGAAAATCTTACCTACTCAAAAAAAAAAAAAGTCTAATTAAAATGAAGAAATCAAGTCAGGACCACTGAATGAACTATTGCTTGGAAGGGGAACCATAAATAAAAAACCCAAAACGATCATCCTCAGAGCAGCGGTCTCTGTCGGCCACTTTCCCCTTCAAGTCAAACTGTTCTCCCCCAAGTGGAATTAGATAATGTTAAAAAAGAAAGAGAGAAAGGAAACAGAGCTCTCCTCCTTAGTGTCTTCCCTGTGGCCCTGAAGTCCCCCCGCTTTGTTTTCCTAAGGACTCTTTAAGGGGCGGTAACATGACACCGACAGCTAAGAACTTTGTTTCAGAATTTTGGGCACTGGCGCTGAAGTATTACAGAAGAAATTCTTCCTGGTATTTTATTCACTAACTGTTGCCCAAGGTACATCATAGTCGCTAAGGCCTGGGGCTGTGGAGTCAGACGAAGCTGGGCTTGGACACTGCCTCTAACAGACACACGGGCTGTGTGGCCTTAGGCAAGTGAATCAACATCTCTGATCCTTAAGTCCTTCATTGGTAAAATGGGGAGACTAACAGTGCCTGCCTCCTAGGATTGCAGTGAGCGCACGGCTGACGATGACGATGGGGGCGGGTGAGGGAAGGGAGCTCTGGCACATGGCGCTGTCTGGTGCCCCTGTCGGCTTCACATCAGCCATGCCACCAGCCGCCCTCTTTGCCCTGCCGTCAGCTTCACCCACTCGGCGCCCTGCTTGGCTCTTGGGCCTCACGGTGATGCTTGTGCACATGTCCCAGATACCTGCCTGGTGGAGCCCATGTTCCCCGGCCTTCTGCCCTGCCCTGCCCCTGGGGAACTCACTCTCGGGAGCTAGTCAGCGCCATGTTTTTAATGACAGCCCCTCCCGGGACTTGAGCAGTGTTGTTTGATTTTCTGGTTGCCACCCGAGCATGGAATCCTCTCGGGCTGGGCCGTCTTCATTTTTCTGAGGGATGACAAGAGCAGGTCACTGGACATTCATCTCCCCACCGTTCCCCTCCTCAGGATAGTTCCAGGGGATCCTGACATATCGTTTGTGTAGAAAGGGGGAAAACCTATAAACTTGTAAGTGCAAATTGTGTTAACAATGGGTCATTTTTCTTTAATGTCTAGAATATTATGCTCACCAGCAAACTGCTTCTGTGGGTCCAGGAGCCTAGGGCATGTTGGTAGAACTAATTTAAATTCCCTGCGGGGATTCCATGTTTCCTGCCCTACCTCGCCCTCCCCCCACAGCGGAGAAGCCCGATGTATTAGTTATCTATTTGCGTCTAACAAATTATTCTCAAATTTAGCCACTTAAAACAACAATAAACATTTATCATCGCACAGTTTCTGAGCATCAGGAGCTCAGAGCGGCGTAGCTCGGGGCTCTGGTGTCTCAGGAGGTCGAAATCCCAGCTGGCGCCTGGGGCCGCGGCCTCATCCGAAGGCTTGTCCAGGGCCAGGGAGCCACTGGGGCCTTTCCACAGTGCTGAGCATTTTAAATAATATGTTACAGCAAATCTGGTTGCTGAATTGTATTTTTGCTTTTATTTTTTTTAAGTAACTTTTCCCTGGACTCAAGCTGCAAATTCCATCCCCCCTAATGTGCAGCCACTGATGTCTCTGCTGTTGACTTGGTTCTCGTTTCCATCTGTGAGCAGGCTCCTGGCTGTCCTGGTCTCTGTGCAGTTTAGTGTTCAGCGGACCGTCTGGGCGGAGGTTGTGCTCAAACACCTTGAGCCCTGAGGCTTCCGTTGTCTGCAGGTAGATCTGTCTGTCTTACATGAACACGGGTGTGTCCAGGGCCCCCCAGTTCCCAGATTGGCCCTGGCTCCCACTCTCCAATGGGCTTCTTGGTTTTCCCGGGCGGAGCAGTTTCCCAGGCAGCAGGGACCAAGCTGTCCTTGGCCGTCTGTTCTCTCATCCCCAGGGTCCCACGATGCCTCGGCTGCTCTGTGGCTCTCCAGGCTGAGACCTCAGCATGGCCACCAAGCCCCGTCTCGCTCCCTGTGTTCAGCCCAGTCCTATTAGCGGACCAAGCCCCTTATTTTCACTCCCCCTCCAGTTAAGTCTGCCCCTGCCCCCCCTGCAGCCCGGGCTCTGGTTTTCAGAGCCAACCCCGAGCTGGCAAAGCCTTGTTTCTCGCTGTCGAGAGAGGTGAGGAGACGGAGAAGGCCCCAGGAGGAAGGCACAGACTCTGGCTTTCACACCCAAGGCTGAGGCTGTTTTTCAAGGGCAGACTCTTCTTTGTCTGGTATCTGCCTTTGGCCATTTCCAGAGCCCTGACATGGTTGTAACAACTTTGTCCAGGTCTACGCTTGGTTTCTGCAGAGAGAATCTGCCGTGGGCCCTGGGTCTGCTCGAGCCACAACCCCAGGCCATGCGGCTCCCAAAGCCTCTGACTTTCCTTGACCTCTCATGGATTTGAGCTTGCTCCATCCCATAGGGCTCCGGACTCGAACACAGCCCGTGGGGAGCTGCGTTTCCAGCATGTGGGTTCCCTACAGTGTTCCTGGGACTCCTGGAAAACCTCAGACTGGGGAGGGGTGGGCAGAGCCCTGTCAGGCATGGAAAGGGATCCCAGGCACGGGCGGTGGCTTCTGGGGGCTAAGTCAGCGTGTGTGTGAGTGTCCTGTGGTCGCTGTAGCAAATCGCTACAAACTGGGGACTTAAAACAGAAACTGTTCTCTCTGAGTTCTGAAGGCCAGAAGTCCACAGTTGAGGAGTTGACAAGGTTGGTCCCTCTGTGGGCTCAGAGGGAAAATCTGTTCTGTCTCCTGCTTCTCGTGCCCCCGATGGTTCTCGGAGCCCCTTGGCTGTGGACACGTCACCCTGCCCTTTCTCTGTCTCAGCCTCCTCCTCCGTGTGTCTGTGTCTCTCCTCTCCTGCCTCATGTGATGATGTTGGTCATTGGGTTTAGATCCCCTGGATGATAAGGGACGGCCTCATCTCAGGACCCTTGATGTAATTATGTCTTCAAGGTCCTGTTCACAGGTGCCAGGTGAGCATACTCTCTGGGGGACACCATGCAATCCGCTAAGAGCTCTTTGTGTTTGTCACGCCCTAACGAGACTGGGATGGCATGAGAGCTTGGGCTGCATCTCAAACCTGCTCTGTGTCTGCATTTCAGCTCTGCACCCACGAGGCATGGACAGGAGGCTCAGGATGAGGGGGAAGCCTGAGCCACGTCCCCTGTCTCTGGTCCCCTCTGTCTCTCTTCACACATTGCGCTCAGTGTGTGCCCTGGCATGGAAAGTCTGGGGCAGGCAGCTCCGCACTGGGGAACTTTTCTCTCTCATTTGTCCCTGTTTCCTAGCTCTGGCAGGTGTCATTTTCACAACACGGATGGCAAGTTTCAGTACTCGAGCATGAGCTCGGGAGCGAGGGAGGGTTTGCTGCAGTGTTGGTGTCTGTGGCCTCCAGCCTAAGGATATGGAATCTACCCTCTGCCCAGCTCTCTGGGCTTCCATGGTAGGGCTTGGAGCCAAAGCTACAGCTGACAATGGGGTGTTTCTTCATCCTGTTTTGTCCCTGTTGTGCAGACAGCCCCATGAGCACTGTCACAGAGAGGAGTGACAGCCCATGACAGAATTCAAATGTTCCCAGCCAAACACCGCCGAGCACTATTATCTTGATACTAACCCATTATTATAATCTTAACAAATTATGATAGCAGAAGTCTATGCTGTGTGCTAGGCTGTGTTCCAGCTGATTTAATCCTCACAACAAACACGTTGCCTCTGAAATGAAATAATGCATTGAAAGTTGAAAAACACTGTACAGCTGAATATTGGCCAAAAAAGAAAGAAAGAAAACAAAGGAAGAGACTACAAAGTCCAAATGAGCTAACAGAATGGTGGTGAAACATTCCTGCAGCTTCCGATCGCCCTCCCCCTTCCCCGCCCCCCCCGCACCAGTGCAGAAGATCTTTCTAAACCATCAGTCCCCAAGATGCCTGTCAATCAAGTTCTGGGCTCAGATCAGCACAGAAGTGCCACACCCCCAAATTCAAACTCTTGAGTGCAGTGGCACAGTGAGGGCTCTGAGCAGGCAGGCGGAGGACACGTTTAGTTGTATTTTACCCCGGGTTTCCCGAAGTGACCCGACCACAGAGCCTTTTGGAAATGGAATGCTGAGAGTGCCCCACAGAGCGCGTTTCTGGGGGCCACGCTGCAGCGTGCTCACTTGTCAGGAGGATGCTTCTGGGGGCTTCCAGAGTGGGTGGAAATGGTGGTTGGGGCCAGGTGTGCAGAGTCTGAACTGCAGAATGAGCTGTTGCCCGGAAGCAGGGAGGAAGCAGGGAGGAAGCGAGCCGCGCTGTCCGAGGGGCAGCTTAGAAGTCGGGGCCTGTGGGGTGTGGGTGTGAATTTGGGCCACACGAGAAGGTCCAGGGACCCTGCAGGGGTCTCTGCTTTGCCATGCCTCTTTGCCAGCCAGTGACAGCCAAGAAGCCCTCGTATTCTTCGCCACTGCCAGGTCCTGTGGGTTTGCAGTCTCCCGGGCCACACCCTGGAACAGCTGGCACGGTGAGCGAGGGCTCAGGGTGAGGCTCCGAAGGATGGGGGGTTGGAGGGTGTCGGCTGGCCAGTCCAGAGAGGGGCTTGCTGTTCACACCCTCTAGGGTCCCCATAAACGCCCTTGGCAACCTGAGGGGAGCCCTCACCTGGACAGCTCCACCTGGCCTCACGTGCTGGGCCCGCGGCAGGGTGTGGAGCGCCAGTGTTTTTGGAAGCAGCGGGGCCTGGGGCTTCCCTGGGGCACGGCAGAGCCTGTGAGATGCGGGGAGGCCCCGCTCTGCTCAGCCAGCGCCCGAGTAAACAAGGCTCCTATGATCACGCAGCGGACAGCTGGAACGGAGCCTAGAGGTTCTTCTAGGGCTAAACTGCTCACGCGACGGTGGGGAAACCAAGGCTGGGAGTGGGGAAGGGGCTGCCTGCGGCAGGGGCCTGGGACCCAGCCTCAGGCACTCCGCGCTGCCCGCCAGTCGCGCTGGTTTGTGCAGGGCAGGGAGGATGGCTGAGAAGTGTATTTGCTGAAACCCCCTCAACTTATAAAACAAAAGGAGAACAGTGACAAACACCATGATTCTTTCTTTCTTGAGTTTTCAAAACACAAAACAATTTTTCTAGAAACCTGATTACTTTGTGCAGTTTTCTTTCTTACTGCTTGTCCAATTAATTTTTTAAAATGATACGTGTTTAAAAATGTTTTATTATGGAAAATTTCAAATGCATACAAAAGTAGAACAGAGTCTTGAGTGCGTGTCACCCAGGGGTAACCATTATCAGCTCACCAGCCTCCTTTCCTCTATACTTCTGCCCATCGCCCCCAACCCAGGACTTTTCTGAAGAGAATTTGTGATACTGTATCTTTTCATCCCTGGATATTTCAGTATGCATCGCCAATAGATAAGGATCTCTCTCTTTTTAATTAAGCATTTTATGGTGAGATAATGGTAGATTTAGATGCAATTATAAGAAATAACAGGGTGATGCCTTGTATGTTTCAGTCTCTTTCCTATGATATATAACCATAATATTATCATGCCTAAAGTATTTAACAACTGTTACTTAATATCATCCACTCTTCAAACAATGTTTACATTTCCCAAGTGGCTCATAATTTTTCTTTCTACAGTTTGTTTGACTGATTGGCTTTTAATTAATTAAAGTTGTCCAAGTTAACCACATGTCCTAGTTGAGTGTCCAAAACCAGTTGATTAAATATTTTTAGCTGCTTTATTGAGACATAATTTGTGTATCTACCAAAAAATTCACCCATTTAAAGTGTACATTTCAACCATTATTTATTAGCTTTTGTTTTATTTTTAGAGATAGGGTCTGGCTTTGTTGCCAGCGCTAGAGTACAGTGGCATGATCACAGCTCACTGCAGCCTCAAACTCCTGGGCTTGAAGAGATCCTCCTGCTTCAGCCTCCCAAGTAGCTGGGACTCCAGGCACTGTACTACGAAGCCTGGCTAATTTTTAAAAATTTTTTCGAGAGACAGTCTCACTATTACCCAGGCTGGTCTCAAACTCAAGTGTTCCTCTTGCATTGGTCTCCCAAAGTGCTAGGATTACAGACATGAGCCAGTACACCTGGCCTATTTATTAGCTTTTAATTTAAAATGTAATGTGCATCCAACCATTGTAGAGAATTCAAACAGTACCATCTTGTAGAACGTTAAAATGAAAACTCTCTGTATATAAAAGTCATCACTATTAGTGAAGCCCTCCTTTTTTTACTATACTAATTTAATAATCATAAAAATCATATATATGACAGATCTGCAGAAAAAGAAAAAAAATTACCCAATGTCCTATACTAGAAATAAATACCAAATTTTTTCAAGGGTTTTTTTTTTTCCTCCTGAGGGTGTTTTTTTAAATGCAAAATTTAGAGTATCTTATACTTCACGTGCTAGCCTGCATATTGATGTGGACTTGCTGCTGAGAGAGTTCTCTTTGCAATACTTTGTGGGGACCCAGATAGCAGGCAGGGGTCTCAAGGTTGTCCCTGGGGTCCTGACCAAAATATCCATGGAGAGAATTCAAGGCATTGGTGAAACTGGGTGGAAAAATGTTGCACCTTTATTTTCTCTAAGCTCTCCCTGAAACTTAGCATTGCCTTCCCTTACAGACATAGGCAGCAAGCCAGTAGCATTAACAGACTCTGTCACTTTGTCGCCAATGAAATCTCATTTTCTAATCACAGGATAGCTGTGGCTGCTTTTCCAAAATATAACTTGAGCTCAGTGCTACTTCGAGTCTGTGCGATCTGTGTTTCTAAAAGGGCACACATCTGATTATATCATAATGTAAAATATCTTGATAATTGGATTTCAGTATAATTGTTTCTTTTGTAATCCTGCAAATTTTATACATTTGAAAACATTCTGAGAAGGGCCCGTTGGCTTTGTGAGACTTCCAACGGGGTCCGAGATCCCCGTAAGTTGAACAATGCCTGGATTGCAGAGACATGCTTTTTTCCCCAAGTCACTGATGATTTATTTTTGATTTTTAATTTTTAAAATAACCAAGGCCCCTTTGCAGAGCTCAGTTGCCTCCTACTTCTCGCCCAAATCCGTTCTCGTTTTTCAGGGCCGAACGCAGCCCCGGCGCCAGGGTCCCAGGGAGAGGGGCAGCGGGAAGGGGCTGTTGGGCGGTCTATGCCGCAGAGGGAGCTGGGCAGGGCTGTTTTGCATGGCTGCCTGCCTCCTCTTGGATGAGTACACAGCTGGTTTTCACAGCACTGGGCCTGCCCTCCTGCAGGGACCATTTCAGGAGAAAATCCATCTCAATGTCCACATGTCATGTTGCCCTTGATCCTGGGGACAGGGGAAGGAAAACCAAAGCTCCCCTACTTCCAGGAGGCAATTCACCCACTTCTTTGCTGGATTGGGGTGAGCAGGAAGCCATGCCAGCTCTGGAAGTTTCCAGGGCAGCGGGTCAGAGCTGACAAGAGGAACAAGATGGATCCATTGCATGAACCTTTGTGTGATGGGGGGACAGTTACTTCCCAGGTGATCTGCACAGCTCACCCACATGCAGGACTCGGCCATGACCACTTGCTGGTGGGTACCGTGGAAATTCTGACCCGGGCCTTCTGCCACTGGCCCCAGGCCCCTGGCTTTGCTATGACCACGCAGCAAGTCAGCCCAGCCCAGGGGCCAAGGGTAGCCCTGGAAAGCCAGGAAGAATCATCCAGAAGAGAAAAGTGATTGGCCTTTTACACTGGATGAGGCTGAGCCTATCAACCACGTGGCTTGCCACGTGCCACATGCTGTACTGCATTCTCACCTGTTACCTCCTTCAGTCCCCGCAGCCACTCATGGCAGGCAGCACCTGTACCTGCTGCCTGGTCCACAGCCCCAGCTCTGCCACTTATCAAGGTATCACCAAGGCTGGTTCCTTCTGGGGGCTCTGGGAAGGATCCATCCCCTGCCTTTTCCAGCTTCTAGAGGCTGTTGCATCCCTGGGTTTGTGTCATCCCCTTGCCTTGAAGCCAGCAGCACTTTGTCTCTCTGACCTAGTTGCCATCATGTCTGTCTCTAATTCTCTATCTGCCTCCTCTGTCCACAGTTAAGGAGCCTGTGATGACATGAGACCCACTTGGGTGACCCAGGCCACCCTCCCTATTTTAAGGTCACTGATTAGCACAACCTTAATTCCACCTGCAGCCTTAGTTTCCCATTGCCACTTAAGGTGACATATTCACAGGTTCCAAAGATTAGGATGTGGGCATTGTGGGGAAGTCACTAAACCCCTAAACCCCATGGATGTATTTGGGGGCCGTTGCCACGTATAACAGCTGCTGTGCTTCTTAGAAGGTTCCCTGTTTTAGTGATGCCTGCTGGGGGTTCCCTTCATACACAGAGAATTTCAGAAAGCCAAATTCATTTGTTCATTTACCAAAAACTCAGAGAGCCTTGCGAGGGTCTAGGGATGCAGCGGGGAGCAAAACAGACACCGCACCTGCCCTTGTGGGATTTGAAATTAGTGGGGAGACAGGTGATTAGAAAGGAAATCAATACAAACTTAATGACCAGGATGCCTTGCTCAGAATTAAGGGAAGGGGAGCTGGCGTGGTCTAGGAAGGCCCCTTCGAGCAGTGACACCCACGCTGTCTCCTGAAGGATGACAGGGATCCGGGCGTGAGTGGGAGGAGGAGGGACGGACTTTGCAGACAGAGGGCAAAACTTCTGAAGGACCCACGGGGGTGAGGAGGCTCAGTGCGAGAAGAGGCCCATGTGGCTGGAGCACAGAGAGCTGGGGGAATGGGGGAAGTGCCAGAGGTCAGAGGTCGGGGTCAGATCACAAAGCCTCTGGCCTCATGATTGGCGGTGGGGTGAGTTTGCATTTCACTCTGAGTCCCAAGCTTGGGAGTGCCACGACTGCGATGCTGCTTCTGTGTGTTCCTGCATCCCTAGACCTCTAGGATTTGTAGCTCATGCCAGCACCAAACTCTGCTAGAAAGGAAGGCCACAGCTAGGGGTGGTACTCTTGCTGGTGTTATTCCAGGTAAGAGACACCTGGTTATGCATCCCCTATATCCTGTGATTAGATTTACTGTCCCCGAGGCTTCAAGTGCCCTGACCTGTGCCCTTGGAACTCCCACTCCCAGCGTGCTGTGGTTTGAATGTTTGTGGCCCCAGAATCCATGCTTTGGAGGCTGAGACCCAATGTGATGGCATTCTAAGTGGCTTCTCTTCACCTTTTGGGCAAGGGGAGGCATCCTACGTGGCCTAACCCTAATCCTAACTCCTGACCCTATCCCTAACCCCTAACCCTATCCCTAACCCTTGTCCCTATCCCTAGCCCTAACCCTAACCCTAACCCCTGACCCTAACCCTATCCCTAACCCCTGTCCCTATCCCTAGCCCTAACCCTATCCCTAACCCCTGACCCTATCCCTAGCCCTAGGGTGTTCACTCTCAGGTGCTCTGTCTGGTCTGTGATGTCACTTATCCCACCCAATGACAGATTCAGCACCATGCTGGTCACTCACTAAAGGAAGACCCAAAGCAGTTGCTCAGTGACATCTCATTGGCGTGTGTATCCCAGAACATTCTGGAATAAGCAAGTGTGATTGGATGGAGTGTGGACAGTGTGGCCATCTGGCAGGTGGGGCGTGTTAGAGAGTCTGGGAGGACAGTGGCTGCCGCGAAACCCCAGGCAGTCTCTTCACGGGGAGGCTTCTCGGGTCAGGTCCCCTCACCTTCCTGCCCTCAGCATTCTTGAGTCAATGGGAATTAAACCGAAGCAGTGACTGATGATGCTGGGATCCTCTTCCCCTCCTCTTCCTCCTCCTCTTTCTCCTCCTCCTCCTCTTTCTCCTCCTCCTCCTCCTCCTCTTCTTCCTCCTCCTCCTCCTCCTCCTCCTCCTCCTCCTCCTCCTCCTCTTTCTCCTCCTCTTTCTCCTCCTCCTCCTCTTTCTCTTCCTCCTCCATGTCTGGGATGAATGCTCCTGACACAGCTCATGTGCTTCTTGAGGTAAAAGAATGACAGAAAGCAGGGCCACTCCCACAACCCGCTCTTCTTCTCCACGCCAGGGTCTGATGTCCCCCACCCCAGCCGCCATGGGGACTCCAGCCTGGTCTTGTGTGGGGTGGGTGAAGAAGCAGATGTGAAGTGGGGACAGGCTGGATTTCCGGATTTGAAGCAATCAGTGAGTTTGCCCACGTCACGGCTCAGGAGTGAGCAGGGGACACGCTCGGCACTTGCTCCAGAAGGCACCAATTTCT
Organism: Lepilemur ruficaudatus; assembly: GCA_963574885.1. Lineage (NCBI taxonomy): Eukaryota > Metazoa > Chordata > Mammalia > Primates > Lepilemuridae > Lepilemur > Lepilemur ruficaudatus. The sequence continues at coordinate 23,577 of CAUYRT010108440.1, forward strand.
CCACTCATGGGGCCACAAGCCATGTGTGCTGGGGGCCTGGCCCCTGAGGAGGTGTCCCTCCTCCTTTTCCTGTCCACTCAGCTTTCCCAACAACTCACAAGCTTCTCTTCCCCCCACGCCCTAAAACCGCAACCTGGGGGAGCCCCATTCACGCGCTCTGCTCTAGGGAGCAGAGAGGGACGTTTGGGGCCCATGCTAGTTAGACGTTCTGTTATTCTGTCCGCCCTGTGAGCCTCACACACCACATGGATGGCTTGAGAGGTGGTTTTGTTCCCATGAGAGGAACGGACCGGGGTAAACCAGCGTCACTGGGGGACCAGCAGCCATTGGATGGAATTTGAGGCCTGGGGTTTGATGGCAGGTGTGAGGAAGCACCTGTCTGCACAGCGATGGACAGGACAGGCTCTGAACCAGGGTCTGAGGCTTAACAATGATGCTGATGGTCATGGATGGCTCAGGACTGACATAGGACCCTCCACGGTTTCTCCCACTCTTCCAGACCACTGGGATGAAGCACCTGCTCATGGCTTGTGGGCACATGTGAGGGCCATGTGGTCAGGGAGGAGGGTCTCGAAGGCTTACGCTCCTACAGCTCATCACTGGCCCTTGGGGTGGTGTAGTCGGTGACAGGAGACAGGTCTTTTTAGAAACCAGTTGTTGAAGTTAAGACGCATGAACGCAAAATGCACCCTGGTCCTGTTCCTTCCTCAAGGCACCCACCTGACCCTCGCAGAGTATCCCTGTTCCTTCTCCGAGGCCCGGCTCGAGTGCTGCCTTCTCCATGGAGCTGTCCTCACCTGTCCCCAGACACAAGTGACCTCTTCCTTCTTTGGGCTTCCCAAGCTCCTCCCCACGTGGCTGGCACCTCAGCATCCTGGTTCTGAAGCACACAGGCCCGGCTCAGAGTGGCCGATGTGAATGTTGGTGTGGTCTGAGGGTTGATGGATAGCTGGCATGCTGGGGGGATTCGTGTCTCCCCGAAACTCATGTCCACCTGGAACCTGAGAATACAGCCTTATTTGGAAATAGAGCCTTTTCAGGTGTAATTCAGTTGAGGTCACGCTGGATTAGGGTGGCCTCAACCCAGTGGTTATATCCTTATGAGAAGAGGGAGAGTCAGGTGCACAGGGACACATGGAGGCCATCTGATGAGGGGCAGAGATGGGAGCACCGTAGCTGCAAACCCAGGAACTGGGCAACCACCAGGAGAGGCAGGGAGATCCTGGCTAGAAGGGCTGGGACCTCTGCCCTCCAGAACAACTTCCTGCTGTGTCAAGCCCCCCATTTTGTAGCACTTTGTTTCGGCAGCCCCAGGGGACCCACCCAGGTGCCATCTGCTCCAGAATGGGTGTCTGCTGTCACAGGGCAGGTGTCCAGAGTCACGTCACTCAGCTGACAGCAGTGGCCCTACCCGCCATGGCCATGGCCACTTCATCTCCTGTCACCATGTCCTTGAATAAGACCATGCACGCCAGCAAGGGGGCATGGGGGTGACATTCACGGGGCTTGTGGGGTGAAGGTTGGGAAGGAGTTTTGAGTTTCCTCGAGGAAGAAGAGCAAGGGGGGCAGAATGGTTGTGTCTCGGGTTTTGGAATCTTACAGACCCGGATTCCAACTCCTCCTGCTGCTCATCAGCTAAACTCAGTGAGCTCAGGGCTCACTTCACTCCCATAATCTCTGTCTTCCTGTCTGTAAAATGGGACTGACAGCTGTACCCACCTTGTGGTTGTGCCGTTAGGATTAACGGGTGATTGCTGTGGAGAGTTCAGTGCAATGCTCGACGTGCAGCAAGTGCTCTGTGAGTTGCATCAGCAGCGATCGTGTTAATGGACTGTGGTCGGGGCAGTGTCTGCAAAGTGGCCTGGCTGGGAACCCGGGTGCGTAGTCCCCCAGGGATCACCCCAATTCTGAGGTTCCTCTCCCTGGGAACAGGGGGAGCTGAGGGAGAAGGGAGCTTTGTTCGCTAACAGGAAAGATCTCCTGCCCACCCGCTCCTGCAAAGACAGTCCCAGTGGCGGTGGCTGACCCGCCTGATGGGAGGCTCGGCCGGGAATGTTTTCTTTCCATCTGTCTCTCGGAGACATTTTCTTGCCAATCAGGGCGTTGGGAAGGCAGGCGGGGAACAATGGAACGCGTTGTCCTCGCTCCCCGCTGACTCGGCCGCGGACAGAGTTCACTCAGCGTGTAATCCTTGAGGCATGCGGAGCCCGCGGCAGCGAGGGAGGGGGCGCGTTGCCCCCCGTGTCAGGGAATTAGAAACAGATTGCGAGATGGGACCACAGCATCCGAGGTGGGCCTTGCCGGGCTCCACACGGCACCGGGAGCGGATCCTCCCGGAAGGTTCTGGGAACAGTGCTGCTGGCTGCTGGGGCTGGCGTGGACGGGGGTGGCTTTCTCAGTCAGGCACCTTGTCAGGCTGGACTCACCCAGAGGGACATGGGCACCCACCAGCATGGCACCTTTTCCTCTCTTGCCCACTTCTATGTCTCGACAGTCGTATCTGTAGAGGAGGCCAGTGTCGCTCCGTGGCAGAGGGAAAAGCCCCCGCAGGTCAGGCTGCAGCTGGTGTCAGAGGAAAGAGCTGGACAGTGAGCCCGAGACCCACTCCTGGCTCCTTCAGTGACCCTCCATGTGACCTCGTGATGTGGCCTCGTCACTCTGTCTGAGTCTCGGCCTCCTGTATAATGCACAGATGGGGCATGGGAGGCCGCGCTCCCACTGCACGAGGAGACAGGCAGGGAGTCATCTGTCCGAGACGTGCTGGAAGGTCTAGAATGCTGGGAAGGGAAGAAAGTCAGAGGTAATTTAATTGGAGAGTTCCTAGCCCTGATTGCAGCTAGATCACCCAGGAGTTCGGGGTCCGACTCCCAGGCTCCCTCCTGGCTTGGGCAGGATCTCCAGGGCTGTGGGGTGAGGCCGACCTCTAGTAACCCGCCTATGATTCTAATGCAAAGCAAGTTTGAGGGGATGATCTTGGCTCTTTTCTTCCAAGTTCCAGCATTTTCACGATTTCAGGGTGATTTTGCTCATGTCCTTGCCCCCCGAAGCCCGTGCTTCACTCTTCTCCCGCCTCCTTCTCAGTAGCTCTCCGGACAGGGCACAGGGCACGGGCTCCCGCAGCCTGCCTCGGGTGGAAACTGGAGGTGTCACATCCCACCTGTGGGCCCTCGTGCCTCAGACACGCGGGGGCTGCCTCTGCTCAGCTTCCAAACTGCCTCACCTCTCGGAGAAGGGGGTGTCTTTACTACTATTAAATTTAGGATAGATACAGACTATTCGTTATTAGTTGTAATTATTAGCATTTCATAGTAGTGATGACGCTATTGTCACCACTGTCCTTAGGATGCGGGGGCTCCAGGCAGGTGTGTTTTACGAGCAGTCTGACAGCTCTCCATCAGATCAGCGTGATTCCAATGTCGCGTGATCTCAAACATGCTACAGACAGTCCCTGCTTTACGATGGGGTGAAAGTGACAGGCATTCAGTGCGCTCCTGGACGTACCATGGTCCATGTCTGGACAAACTCATCTTAAATCGAAAATGTCTTAAGATGAAAGCCCATTTTTGACTTACAATATTTTCGACTTACGATGGGTTTATCCAGACATGACCCCACTGTAAGTTGAGTGGTGTCCATGTACTGCATTGGTCAGTGGTGCCAGGACAGGCCTGGTCACTGGGCCCTCGGGGACCCCATGGGGACTTCTGAGGGATGAGGACGGGAACGAGCCCAGGCCCTGTCCTGTGGAACTGGGCTGAGAGGAGATGCCCCAGGCCTCCCGGCGTTTGAGAAGCAAGGGGTAGAATTACACCGTGTTCCTCCCGTCAAGTAACTCTTTCCCATCAGGGTAGGCTTCAGAGGAGAGTTCTCAGAGAGCAGAGGCCAGAGGTCGGAGGTGAAGCACGTGGGGGAAGGGCGTGGGGGTTGGGGGTGGGCAGATGGCATTCCGGGATTCCAGAGGCTCCGGGAGCTGGACAAAGGGAGAGGCTTGAACTCTATCATGGTGACAGGCAGCCGCCAAGAGCCTTAAGCCTAGGCGCGGCCTGGTCTACTTGGCTTTCCAGAAGGTCAGCAGGGGGACCTATGGCCAGAGAGCTGCCCGCAGGAGCCATGGCCTGGCCTCACGAAAGTGAGTCTGTCATGTTATGATAATCTATTGCCAGGCTACACATATCCTGGTCCCTAAAATTACAACAATTTGAATACCTTTTTTTTTTAAACCAAGCCTCCCCTGCCCCCCCAGGAAAAGCTGGCACACACAGCCTAGTTAACGTGGGGCAGTTTCAGGAAGGGGCTGTCTGCAAGGTGTGGGGTGGAGACCCCAGCATGGGCTGGTGTGGAGCTGGGGCTGGCACAGTGGGTGTTGTTACCAGCCCTGGCCTCAAAGGGGGAGGGAGGGAGAGTTACTGGGACCAGGGATGGTGGCCCTAAGGACAGGCCCCACAGGGGCTTGGTCTTTGGTAGAGGGATGCGGATGCCCACTGGGTCTGGGGAGAGAGAGGGAGACTGAGCCCCAACCCACTGCTCTCCTGCCCTCGTGTCACTTGCTGGTGCCACCGGTTGGCCGAGCTTGGCCAGAAGTCAGATGACAGGGACCCACCAACTGCAGCCCAGCAGAGCAGGGGGCGGGGAGAACCAGAGCTGGAGGAACACTGGGTGGGGGAGGCAGAGAAAGAAGGTGCCAGCTACAGGACCCCGCCGTCTATGCCTCTTTGAGAACTCACAGGGTCTTTAGGACTTTGATCCAAAGACCGAGCTTTGAGTGTTTCTCAAAGCTCCGTGGGATGGAAGCTAGACCCCACTGAGCCTCAGTTTCCCGATCACCTGCACCTGGATTCTTGCACTCAGGCTGGTCCTAGCCAGCCTTACTCCCAGCACACGAAACCCAAAGGCAGCAATTGCTGGAGAAAGCGTTTTGCAAACTATAAAGTATTCGACGGATACAAGGCAGAGATGCTGTTTTGTCCTGCAGTCAGAGTGCCATACATTGTTTTTAATCAGATGAACAGTGACCTAAGTGAAGCCTGTGTTTTGTGAGGACCACGGTCTGTTATCATTGTTCTGTCTGAATAGATGCCATAGCGGCCACCAGAAAAGTCTGAGCTCCCTGCTTGTAGCGGGAGTCTTTTTCTTTTAAATCACCGTAGAATTCTTCCTTTCTCTCTTCCCCGTTCTCTGACTCATGTTCCCGTCTCTTCTCTCGCTCGGTGTTTATGATTTGCTCTGCTGGAAAGTAGCAGTGACCCTTACACACGGCAGGAAGAGGAGAGCTGGGGGGTGCAGGTCTCCGATGGGGGGCGAGGACAGGGCGGCCACACACCAGACAGGAAGAAATGCCCCTCCTCAGCCCTGAACTTGCTAACTTCCCTGTGGCGCTCTCACATGCTGTTATTTTCCTTAAGGGTGTGTGAGTCATACCCAAAGCTCACCTCTAACTCTCCTCTTCTTCCACCCGCCTTGGCTGCCTTGAGGTCCAGCCCAATTCAGCTGAACGACTATTTATCCAGCACCTCCCATGTGATGGATTCAGGAGAGCCGGCCAGAACAAATTGAAGAATCAAAAAGTCTGAGTATTGTCAAGGCTCTTGGAACTCGTTGCCAATTTGCTTTCTGTTCCCATGGGGCGTGCACAGGGCTGCCCTTTTCATCACAGCCTCGCCAGCACTGGGTGTTATGTTTTATTATGTTTTAAGAGATGTACCCTGTGGAGGCCCATTCATCTCACAAGGAGGCATCCTCTGAGGTGGAGCCAGGGAGGAGTAGGTTCTGCACTCCCCTGGGTCCTGGGTATGGGCGATGTCAGGCTGAAGCAGGGCTCTGGGAGGGAAGGCAGCGGGGTCAGGAGGGAGGAAGGTGGGGGTGTGGGGAAATAGGAACTTGCGTGCTCTGCTGGCTGGAGCATAAACTGGTGCAAACCTTTGGAAGCTCAAGCTGGTTCTGCTTGGACACATTGGCCACCGCACACCCAATGTGGTAGGCAGGACAGCATCCCCACCTCCACCCCAAAGACATCTACTAATCCCCAGAACCCGTGACTGTCACCCTGAATGGCAAAAGGCTCTTTGTAGATGTGATTGAGTTTAGGACCGTGAGATGGGGATATAGATGGTCATGCATTACCCAAGTGGACCCAGTGTCATCACAGGGTCCTCCCGAGAGGGGAGCGGGAGGGCTCAAGGCAGAGGAGATGCAAGAGTGGAAGCAGAGGTTGGAATGACCAGGCCACAGCCCAGCAATGCTGGAGGCCCCTCCAGCATGCAGCCCGGCTCACACCTTGATTTTTGCCCGTCGAGACCCATTTTGCACTTGTGACCTCCAGAATAAACATGCAGGTAACAAATTTGGGTTGTTTTAAGCCACCGTGTTTGTGATGCTTTGTTGAGCAGCCATAAGAAGCTGACACCCTTGACCCTTCTGTGCCCCTGTGTACATTCTAAGCACCCTCACCCAGTCCCTAAGGTGAGGTACGGATGGGGATGTGCATGTGGTGTTGGGGCGCTGGTGTGCGCGACCCTGGGGGGCATTGGGCGGGACAGCCCATGCCATGGCGCAAGAGGCAGCTTGTGGAAAAAACAGGCCCGATGTGCACAGAGCCCCGCAGAGGGCCCCCACGGTGCAGAGTGGGAAACAGCATTGAGAATGGTCACTGGAAAACACCCGCATGCTCCGTCTTTGGGCGAGGCAGAGCCCAGAGGGGGACCCCAGAGGGCTGCTTGGTTTTCCAATCCAGGTGCTGGTTTCCTGGCTGTATCCAGTTGGTGACAACTCATTGAGCTGTGCACTTTTCTTTGTGAATAGTAACCCCCAGCAAGGTGGTTTCAATAATTCATATGCACAAAACAGCAACAAGAGCACCTTCAAGTCTGCAGAGACCCGGCCAGCGTGGGGCCCGAGGCTAGGCTTGAGTATACAGCAGGCCAGGGGGAAGGCTGCAGATGTGAGGGGAGGGTGACCCAGCCAGGGGGTCCTGGGGGGTTGGAAAGGGCTCGCCAGCCTCCTCTGCACTGAGAGTGCTCATGCTGAAACCAGACCCTGCTGGCCGGGCTGCTGCAGCCACAGTGGAGCGGGAGGCCGAGGCTGCCACCCTGTATGCTAATGAGGCTGGCCCTGGCCATCGGATGGCCGCACCCCTCACTGGACAGCCACGGAGCTCAGGCTGGGGCCACCTGCGCAGCAGGGCCAGGGTTCCCCCAGGCTGCTGCTGTCCCCCTGCCGGGCCCACCTCTGGAGAAGGGGACAGAGAGTCCTGCTTGGGAGGTGAGAATCGAGTTCACTCAAAACGTCAGCCTCAGCAGAGCCTCTGCCTGCTGCCTTCTAGATAAACACAGCGGTGTTTAAAGAATCCACAGAGAGATGTTTTAGCCTGAAGGGAGGGAAGGTTCTCAGCCTCACTCTGAGCCCAGCTGGGACCTACTCATTCCCAGGACAAATTAAAGCCATCATTTGCTGTAGCTCAGGGCCCTCTCGAGGTCCTTCCAAGGGTCTTGCAACGGGAGGTGGCCACTTGGCCGGCCCTTGACCACGGAGCTGCGTTCGGGGGCCTGCTGGGTCCTCCGCCGGAACGTGGGACTTTATGGAAAAATTGAGCCCTGAGCACATACAGAGGAAATTCCAGGGAGCGTTACTGACAGGCTTGTCTTGGAAGGCAGCTGGTTACCTTGGCCCTGGCCCAACTCGCTCTCACTCTCCTCTCGGCACTGCCCGCCACCACCCAACTGTTCTTTTTCCCTCAAAAGAAAAAAATATATCGCAACCAGAGAGATGCAATTGAATCACCCAGAAAGAACCTGAATTAAGAGAAAAGTGACAAAGCCCTAAGGGACATAAAACCTCCCAGGCCCTTACAGACCCTTGTCTGTTTGCTGGGGAGGAAAGACAGCCCTGGTGCACCGGGGGACACAGGCGGTCATGCATCCAGCGCCCACCTTTTGAGTCTCACGACCCGCCAGCACTTGCTTGTCTCTTGGGGAGCAGCTCAGCGCCCGCTTTGCGTGCATCTCCGTGAATGACCAGGTGTGCGCGACCACACCCAGGTGGAGACGCAGCGTGTCCCGGCCCCCTCGGGGCTCCCTGGCCCTCTTTCCTGGCCGGTGTGTCTCCCGCAGCCAACCCGAGTGCGACTTTTATCGCTGTTGGTTTTGCTGCTCTCTGACGTTATGTCCATGGAACCCTGCAGCACATCCGGTGTGACGTCGGTGACATCTGTGAGGTTCATCTGTGTGGCTGGGCTGGTGGTGCCTGGCTCTTTCTTGCTGCTGTGCGGAATTCCATTTTATGGACACGTCCTGGTTTGCATCTACATCTCCCTGTGTGTGCACATTTGAGTTGTTTCCATTTTTTGGATGCTTCGAGTGACGTTGCTGTGGACCTTCTTGTACGTTGTCTTTTGGAGGCTGACATCTTTACACATGTCCCAGCGTCGAAACAGTCCCGTGCACGCCTCCACAGTTGTTAACATCTCCACCTCACAGACAAGGAAACTGAGGCACAAGCAGTGATGGTGCCTCATTCAACCTCTCAGAGGCAGGAGCCGGGCTGGGGTTCAAACCGGACCCCCCATGATTGAGAGCTGACCTCTTAGTTCTCGACAGAGTCTGTGAGCGGCTCAGCCTTTCAGGGGCGAAGTTGTGAGGGACCCCCGGTTTCGCAGCGTGGGGGATTTGTCTGGGCCCAGGGGCCACTCGCTCCTGCTGGATCTCGCACCTTCCTACTCCCCATCCACCCTGACCCCCTCCCTAGCCCCAGCTGCACGCTCACAGCTGGAGGGAGCCCCCAGCAGCTGTATTAAATGTCCCGGGAAATGCAGGCTCTCTTGCCATCAGGGAAATCCCTGTAAATCCTGTGACAAACAGCTCTAATCTGGTGTTTAATGCGGAGCCTGAGGTCGGCGGCAGCGGCAAGGGAGGATGTGCTGGCGCCGGGAAATGTGATCATGCCAGGGCTGGCGGTGCACATGGCCTCTGTGACCAGGTAGCCTGCTGTCCCCGCGGTGGCCAGCTGAGCACAGCCAGAGGCTGGGCAGCTTCACCAGGGGGCACCGCCTGGCTCCTGGCCCTTGGGGTGCGTGGGGAGAGATGAGATAATCCATGTGAAACCCAAGCTCTGCCCTGGGAATGTTGCCGGCCGCAGTGTTTTCACTTGTCCCTGAGAGGGACTCTCTTTCCCTCCGGTCCCTTATCTGGGTAGCATGTCTGAGGCCCTGGGGGCCAGATCTGTTTCAGGATTCAAGTCTGTTAGATTTTAGGACATTAAATCAGTGCTTACATTGTATATCATTAGCAGCCCCGTGGGATCCTGGGCTGGACCCGTAACGAGACTCCGGACACTTTCTGCCACAGCCCCGTGGACGGGCAGCCACGACTATCGTCACCCCAGCTCAGGCGGCTGTGCTGCTCATGGGGCGTGTCACGGTGCTGACACTCGCTGAGGTGTCTGGTGGGTCTGGTCTGCAAATTCAACTGCTCACTCTGAGCACTGGGTATGCTGTGTGTGTGCGTGTGCGTGTGCGTGTGC
>CAUYRT010108444.1:0-14669 GCA_963574885.1 Lepilemur ruficaudatus
AAGTGAGGTGACACAAGACCCAAAGAATGGGTCCCACTTGTACTCACCATCAAATTGGTATTGACTGATTAACACTATGGTGCTCAACCTATTATTTTTTTTTTTTAAGAGTTGGAGCCCAAGTCCCTTCTCCCTGCCTGACATTTTGCAATCTTCCTTTACAGCTGTGGGTGGCTTTCATGTCAAGCCACTCCATGGCTTTTTAGTCATGAGGCCCCTCACGGGCTTTAAGGTGGGAGTCTGCTTTGCTGTATTCCCAGATCACTGGAATGTCCCTCAACTAAGCAGTTAACTTCGGCTCTTGCTCAAGCAGCATTCCTTCACCTCCTCTCCTCCCATGGCCTCAGAAATGGGGTCCCTAAGCCCCAGTGGTCTTATGCCCATCAGATTAGCTAGTCTATGGCCTTTGAATATAGTATCCTGGAATGAACTAAGGTATATATTTATTATGGGAAATTGTATTATGTGCTTATGGAAGGTGAGAAGTCCCATAATCTGCCATCTGCAAACTGGACACCCAAGAAAGCTTATGATGTAAGTCAGTCTGGATCTGAAGGCCTGAGAAGCAGGGGAGCTGATGGTGTAAATCCCAGTCTGAGTGTAGAATATGAGATGAGATGTCACATCTCAAATAGTGAGATAGAAAAAAAAGGGTTGAATTCCTTCATGCTTTTGTCTTTTATTCTATTCAGGCCCTCAACAGATTGAACAATGCCCATCCACATCACAAAGGCAATCTACTTTACTGAGTCCACTAACTCAAATGCTACTTTCATCCAGAAACACCCTCACAAACACACACACACACAGAAATAATGATTAGTCTGGGCACTCTGGAGACCACTCAAATTGACACAGAAAATTAAATTAACCATAAGACAAATAAAGCCCTACGTTGTATGATTTCATTTATATGAAAATTCTGAATTAGCAACTACATAAAGGCAGAAAGTAGATTCATGGTTACCAGAGGAGAAGATAGGGACTATTGTGAGTTAATGCTAGCAAGTAAAAGTTTTTTGAGATGGAGATAATAATGCTCTGGGATTAGATAGTGGTAATTTTCACAGATCTTGTGGCTATACTAAACTCCCACTGAATTGTATGCTTTTAAAAGGAGACTATCACAGTATGTGAAAAATATCTCAATTTTTAAATAGACAAGACCTGCCCCTGACAGGGTTCTATGGAAATGATCTCCTAAGGCAGGGCTCCCTAGAATAAAGATGCTGTTCTATTATGCCTATCTGTATGACTAACTAAATGGGCCAAAGCAGTAAGTATGCATGCTCTCTACTAACTTACCTAATTAGTCAGAATCCATCCTGAATACTCCTAGATTTTATTGGTTGAAGTCAGAATACTTATTGGTTCTATTGGAACTCATGTTTTATCTAACTTCAGATCTGGGATTTCACTGACCAGGAATTCACATAAAAAAGTGGCTACTCTTCAACATCATTTTTTTCATCCAGGCATTAATTCATTCAGAAAATATTTATGGAGTGCTTACCACTTACTGAGGATAAAATAAAAGGAAAAAAATCTGATCTCTGTGCTTTTGGAGTTTATAGCCATAAACATTAAAGGTAGTCACTTCATGTCATTTTCTGAGAGATTCTGGAATTATAGTTTCACAGCAGACTGGTGCTTATTTCTGATAAAGTAAAAGAAAAGCTATAATTAGTGCACCATTTTCACTTAGGTGTGTCTATTTAACATGATTCAGAATGTGTTCATAAACCATGCAGGGAAATTAGAAATTAGTTCTTTAGAGATTTGTTCAAAAGATACAAATGAAAAAAAAATAATTGACAGAATGTAGTGATTAAGGAGAGGGAAAAGCCAAAGATAATATCTGGATTTTTGCTTGATCAATAGCATAGATTGTAGTGCCACTCCTTTGCTGATATCAACTACATGTCTTCAATATCCATTTTATCTTCTCCATTTTTACCATCACTTCACTAGTACAGACCTGCAGCTTCTTCATAGACCATTGCAACAATTTTCTGACTCCAGTATTGTTCCCCTCCCATCCATACTCCATAGTGATGCCAGTGAAATTTTTATAAAACTCAAGCCAAGATACATCACTCTCTCTCTCTCTTTTTTTTTTTTTTTTTTAGACAGAGTCTCACTCTGTTGCCTGGGCTAGAGTGCGGTGGCATCAGCGTAGCTCACAGCAACCTCAAATTCCTGGGCTCAAGCTATCCTTCTGCCTCACCCTCTCGAGTAGCTAGGACTACAGGCATGTGCCACCCTGCCTGGCTAATTTTTTCTATATATTTTTAGTTGGCCAATTAATTTCTTTCTATTTTTTAGTAGAGATGGGGTCTCGCTCTTGCTCAGGTTGGTTTCGAACTCCTGACCTTGAGCGATCCACCCACCTCGGCCTCTCAGAGTGCTAGACATCACTCTTTTTATCAGAAAATCTCCAGTGCAACTGGAAACCATTATCCTAAGTATCTAAATAATGAAGAAATAAACACCACATGTACTTACTATTAAATTGGAACTAACCGATGAGCACACATGTGCACAGAGAGAAGTAAAACTCAATGGAATTCAAGCAGAGGGAAGAGGGAGGAGGGGAGAGGTAAAATCCTATCTAACAGGTACAATGAACACTGTTTGTGTAATGGACATACTTATAGCCATGACTCAAGCATTACTAAAGCAATCCATGTAACTAAAAATGTTTGTATCCCCTTAATATTTTGAAATAATGAAAAAAGAAAATTTCCAAATCTCCTTTGATAACACACAATGGGAACAGGGAAGCGTAATAGCTTGTCTAGAGCTACTGGGTTGTTGAGAAGATATATCTACCATTTCCCTCAACTGAACAAAAAAAATATTGTCTTTGCCTAGGTCACTTGGCAAATGGAAAACTGGTTGTCTACAAAGAATTGCAGCTGCACTTACACAGATACTTTTGCTTATTTACCTCCAAGCTTCTCATGTGTAGTAAGGAAGAGTAGGGCAAAGTACACTTCTAGATAGTGGGTGATGAGTTTCACCGTTACTTCTGCTAATTGATCAGATATGTACACCTCCATTTATAGTTTTATGTTCTCCTTTCTCCTCTACATCGCACAGGGACTCCCAGAACCAGTGGTTCACCAAAGTGTCTAACTTTCCCTTTCATAAAATTTGATGGTTATCATTATCAAGTTATTTAATATTAATCAAGAGAGGGAATAAATATTGAGATTCTAAGGTATCTGATTCAATTAGAACTCACCTATGAACAGAAGTCCAGAGTGGGAAGAGAAAGAGGGATGAAGAAAGCTAACATTATTTAGGGAAAATGGAGTCAAACACTGATGATACCAACTGCAAAAAACATTATACAATTTCAAAATGGGATTAGTGCTGTGATGTGGATCTGCATGTTTAATAAGCTAGGGATGTGTATTTTATATTTTTTCCTCAGTAAATGTTCAGTGCCACAGTGTTCAGCTCAAATGAAGACCTAAATAATTTTTTGCTTTATAACGTAAAACTGTAAGTTGAAAAATTATATATTGTACACATACGTATATGTACTGTATACATGCATATAGTGGTGTGTGATTTTAATTTTGTAAAGAGCAATACAATACAAATATTCATGTATAGTTTTATTGCTCAGGCTATATTGTAAGTTATTAACAGTGAACATATCTGAAATATAGGATTTGAGGAGAGAAGATTTATATTTTCTCCTTTATCCGTTATCTTATTTTTATCATAAGAATAAATTATTTTATAATGCAAATACAGTGTTATAAAAATGTTGTTACATCTGAAATAAAATAAATTATTGTTGAATGAACAGTGGATTCTCAATAAATACTGCATGTTTAACAGATAAGCTTTATCTATAGTATTACATGCCTCTCTTGGAAATGATATGATTATAAATTTGTTAAATGACTTCACTGTTTCTAGTGTATGTGTAAAAAATTGCATTACCTGCTCTAATCTCAATCTTGGATCTAGACTTTAATTTCCTTTGGATTATTGATCACATTAAACACCTGCAGTGAATCATTAATTGAGCTTATATCTTACCAAAGAGGCCTGGATGTTAAAACACACAAATTTAATTTTGTCTAATAAGCAGTTCAAGGTGAGGGATAGAAAACAAATCTTCTCACCCTCAAAGAAAAACTCAGATATGATTTACAATTTTAATCAGAACTGTGATTTTTAAAAGTCTGTTAGTTTCAACAGATCCCAAAGCTCTGAACCTTCCTGATATAGCAAAGTAGTGCTACAAAACAACTGGAGGAATCTGATGCAGAATAACATTTTTTTTGTTTGCAATTTAACTGTAGAACACAATGCAACAGTGGAACTACACTGTAATATGTTAGGGAATGCTACCATCTTATGGCCAAGAATGGGAAGTCAAACAAAACGAAGTGCCTTGAGAACAGACCAGATGGAAGAAAAGATAATTTAATTAAAAATAAAGGGGTACAGATGTCCTTTTTCACCACATGTCCTCACCATCAAATTGGTATTAACTGATCAACACTTAAGTACACATATATTAATAACATTAATCAGGTGTCAGGCAAATAGGAGGGGGGAGGAGAGGATGGGTATATATACACTTAATGGGTGCAGTGTGTACCATGTGGGGAATGGACATGCTTGAAGCTCTGGCTTGGGTGGGGCAAAGGCAATATATTTAACCTAAACATTTGTAACTCCATAATATGCTGAAATAAAAAAATAAAATAAATAAATAAAATTATCAGATGAAAAAAATGTAGGCATAAAGGGTGTAAAAGTCATCATCAATTCAAACCAAGCATACCAATTTGGCAAGTTCCAAGGGCAAGTGAAGAGGACACATCTTTTTTAAAATGGTTACATTCAAATTGAAAATGGGACACAGCTACTCAGTGACCTATTAAATAGGCAACAGGTATTCATTCATAATCTCACACCTCAGCATCTACTCATAGTGCAGGTTCACTAGATGGCATCCTCAGAGAAGAAACAGTGATTTCTATTAAATTCCATTCTCCATATTTCTCCTCCTCCATTATAATTGCTGCCTCCTGTATGGATTTCCCCAGAATCTACTAGACATAAATCAAAAGACATAAACATTTCTTAAGTACTTGTTTTGTAGAGGTCATTGGCTGGAATAGTTATAAAATATGAATAAAACATAATTCCTTCCCTCTATGACTGCTTGTTCAATGGTTTAATTTTTTTGCAGGATAGAGTAAAATCATCTTTGTGAAATTAAATTTTATATAGAATCTTATATATGTTTTTAAAAATGCAATTGCTTTCATGATGAAGTATAGAATGACCTGTCACCACAACTATTTAGCATCTTACTTGCCAACCTGCTGGGGTGTTTTAGGTTGCAATAAAAATAGGCTACTCAGGTTTCCTCAGCTTATAGGAGGCCATAATAATTATTGGAGGTCATGTTACTGAGAGACTAATTTGAGTCTTGTTTTCATGGTATAGAGGATTCAGAAATAAAAAAAGCTCTTTGTTTTGTTTGTATATGTAACTTTCTCCCCCCTAAAAGTTATTGTTATAGGACATTTCTCATCAAAACAAACTAGTTGTATTGTTTGAATTAGTTTTGGCTTTTACCCACACATATATGATTAAATAATATTTGGTAATGGCACCAAGAATACACACTGGGGAAAAGATAGTGTCTTCAAAAAATGGTGCTGGGAAAACTGAATATCCACATGCTGGAGAATGAAATTAGACCTCAGTATTATACCACTCACAAATTTAATCAAAATACATGAAAGGCTTAATTGTAAGATCTGAAACCTTAAAACTGCTAGAAGAAAATACATGGAAAAATCTCCTTGACATTGCTCTGGGTCATAAATTTTTGAATATGACACTAAAAACACAAGCAACAAAAGCTAATGTGAATAAATGGTCTGAAATTTGACATCAACATGATGATAAAGGAGATAAATAAATAAAGCTCTCATATGCCCATAAAGAAACAAACATAGACAGCTTTCCACAAACCAAAATCATCCAAAAATGGCTGAAGAGCCTGTATAGAATCTGCAGCAATACAGTGGAACAAAAATACAGCGAATATCCACATAGAAAGGATTATTGATGAGATCAGCATGCCTGAAGCAACAGAAATTGGCTGGGAGCAAAGAAGAAAGGCAGAGGCTATCAGTAGCAGCCATGGGACAGGAAACACCATGGTCTCCAGTGTCCTGCTCCACAGAGAACACTAGGTCTTTTGCTGCTGTAGTAACCAACAGCCATTCACAGTGGGGAACCTAAGAGAGGGAGACAGGTTTACATACTCCTCCCACACCGAGGAAGTGACCACTGTTGAGCTACTCCAGGAAAGGAGCCACCACCTCTTCTAAACTCACATGTGCTCTGAACCCAGAGTTGCAGCTGCTCTGAGTGTCCACACTCCACACCCAGGCTCTGTGGCTACACTGGGCCCACCTGTGTCTCAGATACCACAGCCATCACCATAGAGAGCTAGTTTTCACACTGGGTCCTGGAGCCAAGCTCTTGCTACATGTGCCTGCACTCTGGGCACCAATCTGGAGCTAGAGCCATACCCAACCCTGGAGCTACTCTAACTCTATGCAAACCTGTGGTCCCTTTTTTGCTTTCCTGGCTATTCTACAAACATCTCTGTCTAACATGGCCTGCACCCTGGGCACAAGTGCCATTTCTACTCCAGATCCCAGAGAGCCATAGTCTCCCCATACATTATTGTGCTTCAAGGCTAAGCTCTCTGGCTGTTCCATGAGCACCAATATGCAGGCAGTGGTCCCACTGCCACCACAAGTATGCCTGCAAGACATACTCAGTGCCAAGAAGGATCTTCTCACCCACAACTTTCCCAGTGAGTGAAAAGGAGAATTGGAGAATCTTAACAGCCAGTAACACAAAAAAACCCAGCAACACTCACCACCCACTGTAGAAAGTCACAGCATTTGCTAATAATTTTTACAATCTTTGTCAACACTGACTTCATTTGACAGATCTGCACAGAGTCTCCACAGTTATACACTCACTGGTGTCAAAACCAATGCACCGCTCCCAGAAAGCACCCTCATCCACTCTCCCCAGGGAAAGTTCTTTCCATAGTAAAACTAATTTGTAAAATCTGGAAGAGATGACTGCTCCATGAAATGCACAGGCATCAACAAACATAAAGAAACAAAAATCATGAAAAACTGAGGAGACATAACACCACCAAAAGAATACAATAATTTCCCAGCAGGTGACCCCCAGAAAAGGAGATATATTAACTGCCTGACAAGTCAAAATAATTGTTTTGAGAAAGTTCAGAAAACTTCAAGAAACTACAGATAAATGATTCAGGGAAATAAGTAAATAATAAATGACAAAAACAAAAATTTAATGGAAATATTGAAATTATAAAAAAAACAAAATTAAAAAGAAATTCTATACCTAAACCCTCTTTCCCCTCAATATTCCTATTACAAAAAAATTAAAGAAATTTTAGATCTAAAAAATACAATGAATGAAATGACAAATGGAATAGAGAACATCATCAACATCAGAATTGACCAAGCAGAAGAAATAATCTGTGAATTCAAAGACAGATTATTTGAAAATATATAGCTAGAGGAGAAAAGGGGAAAATGAAAAGGAATGAAGAAAATTTACAGGATTTGGAGGACAGTGTCAAAAGAACAAAGTTTGAGTTATAGAACTTAAGGAGGAGAAGACAAAGAGAGAGGACTGGAAAATTTATTTAAAGAAATGATAGCAAAAAAAACTTTCCAAATATAGGAAAAAATATAAATCTCTATGTAAAGGAAGATCAAAGGTCTCCAGTCAGTTTCAACTCAAATCGACTAGAGGAAGTCATATTATAAACAAACTGCCAAAAATCAAAGACAAAGAGGGGATCCTGAAAGCAGCAAGGGAAAAGAATCAAATAACATATAATGGAATTTCCAAAAGGTTGGCAACACATTTCTCAACAGAAATCTTGCAGGCCAGGAGAGAGTAGGATTATGTATTCAAGGTGATGAAGGAAAAACAATGTTAGCCAAGAATACTTTACCCAGAAAATTTGTCCTTCAGAAATGAGTAGAGGTAGACTTTTCAGACAAACAAAGCCAGAGGAAGTTCATCACCACCAGACCTGTATTGCAAGATATGCTAAAGGGAGTTATTCAAGCTCAAAGAAAGAATGCTAATTAGTAAAACAAAAAATATATAAAAGTGGAAAACTCACTGGCAAAAGTAAGTAGAGTGTGAAATTCAAAACACTAATATTTTAATGATGATGTGAAAAAAATCATGTATATCTTTAGTATGGATCTTAAAAGACAAAACTATCAAAAATAATAGCCCAAAGTGATGTCAACAAGATTTTGGAAGAGAAATTCTCTGGCTCTCCTCTCCCCTACAAAAATCCAACTAGCAACTATCCACAGGCAAAAATATCTTCATGAATATCCAGAACTCAGGATTGATGCTGAGAGACATCCCCTTAGACTGCTAAACCGAGAAAAGCCACATTCAAAGGTTCTTCTTGAATATTCTGCCCCTACCCACAAGCCAACAGAGTGCTACACAGAGGATTCCCTTGGACTCACATATTTTATAGTGGGAAAGGTGAGTTGAGGTGGACATCAGCTCCGCTGCCATTCTGGGACCCTTTATAGGAGGCTCACTCCTGTCTCACTGCATGAGAAACTGGGCTTACTGGCAGAGTTAGACCACCTGAGGTCAGTTAGAAACAAAGAACAGGGGTGAGTCTTACAGAAACCAGCACCTAGACCTTGGCTGTTGCTCTACATTTTGTGCAACAAAGGCACCACACCAGAGAGACTAGGCAACATCATTGTGCTGCAAGTAGCACAGCTCACAGGTCTACCAGTCTTAAATCCATAACCAGCTTCCCCACACAGACCTAAGGTTCTCATCCTGCAGTTTTAAGCAGGATGAAAGGCAACTGTAGGTCAGCAATTGCCTAAAAAGTGAGCACTTGGCACTACCCAACCTTAGCACCAACAGAGATTCCAATTAAACCCTGGTGCTTAAATTAAGTCTTCTACAGGCCAAAAGGCAAATATAGATCAGCAATTATCCATACACAGAGCATCTGGCTTTGCCCAAACCCAACATGCAAGAGGTGATACAATAAGCCCCAGTGCTCATATTAAGTTGTCTCCAGACAAGGAACAAAATGAAGATCAGTGATTACCTGAGGAGGAATCATGTGGCCATGCCCAACCACAGCAGCCAAGAGGTTATTCAACTAATTCCAAGTGATCTCCTTAAGTCTTCCCCAGGCCAGAGGGCAACTGCAGGTCAATAATTACCTGCAGAGAAAACATCTGGCCCTGCTCAACCCCAGAAGAAAAGAGGTGACCCAACTAAATCTCAGTGCTCTCATTAAGTCTTTCCCAAGCCAGGAGGCAGCTGTGAGTCAGTGATTACTGACAGAGGGAGCATTTGGTCTTACCCAACCCCATCAGCTGAGCAACAACTCCACCAAGCCTTGAAGCTCTTTTGAAGCCTATCATAGACCAGGAAACAAGCTCAAGTCAACACATATAAGGGGAGCATAAGCTGTAGGCCTGTCTAATCCATGTGGCTGAGCAGTAAACCGAGAGACTTCATCAAGGCTTGGAGCCCAGCACATGGCTTTGGACAACTACAGATTCCAAACAATAGTACTTCCCAGACACAGAAGACAATCTATAATCCTGCCCCATCAGAATTAATTGCAGAGCCTAGCCAGCAGCTCTGCCTAAAAGCAGAGTCCAGCCAGTAGACTGAATACCATTTGACCTCAGAGTACATGAGGCAACCAATCTCAACTACTGAAACTGACACTGGAGTCTACCAATCTGCAGTTGCTATGAGCCAGTCCATGCAGAATTCCAGGATAGACTAAATAGTAAAGTCTATCTCCACCAAAGAATACTTGCAAAGGCCAGAATAGGTGCCAATATTCTCAAATCCTCAGGCATGAATGTAAGTACCCAAGAATTGTTTAAAATTAGAGGAATAAGGCTTCACCAAAACAAATAATAAAGCTTCAGTCATGGACCCAGAAAAAATGGAGATCTATAAAATGAGTGAGAAAAAATAGAGAATAATCCTTTTAAAGAAGCTTAGGGTTCTCCAAGAAAATACAGATAGAAAATTAAAATTTGGAAAACAATTCATGAACAAAAAAAAAAGTTGACAAAGAAATAGAAACAATAAAGAAACAAATACAAATCCTAGAGATAAACAATACAATAACTGAATTAAAAAACAATAGAAAGCTTCAACAGCAGGCATAATCAAGCTGAAAAGAAATCAATGAGCTCAAAGATGGAACATTGGAAATTATGCAATAAATGTTTTTTTTAAATAAAGAAGGTCTACAGAAATGATGGAACACCTTAATTGTGTCCTTAATGTAAACCAACGTTGCATAATAGAAGATCTAGAAAGAAAAGAAAGAGAAAAAGCCCTAGAAATCATATTTAAGAAAACAATTCACCATCACATAGAGGATGAGGGTTAAAAAGATAATAATAAGAAAAAAAAAGGCTAAAAATTTCCAAAATCATAGAAAAGACAACAACATTCAAATATAGGAAGCTGAGAGATTCTCAATTAAATTTAACCCAAAAAGGAGTTCAACAAGCCACATAATAATCAAATTATCAAAAATGAAAGACAACAAATTGCATAATGAGAAAAACAAGAGATAAGAAACATCACATTCAAGTGATCCCCAACACAGCTTTCAGTGGATTTCTCAACAGAAACCCTGCAGGCAAGGCGAGAGTAGAATGATATATTAAAAGTTTTGAAGAAAAATACTTCTAACCAAGAATACTTTTTCTGGAAAACCTGTCCTTCAGAAACGATGGAGGAAATAAAAAAATTTTCATGCCAGAAAAAAAAAAAAAAAAAAGCAAAGGGAGTTCATCAACACTAGATCCACTTTCAGGAATAGATAAAGGGATTTCTTTCAGCTGAAATAAAAAGTTGCTAATTAATAACAAAAACATGAAAATAGAAAACTCAATGGTATAAGTGATACATGGTCAAACTTAGAATTCTCTGATACTATAAAGGTGATGAATAAAGAAATTTTATCTCTGGTATAAGGGTTAAAATAAAAATTATCTAAAAACTGTAGCTACAACAAATTTTGAAGGAATACAAATTACAAAATTTGTAAATTTTGACATCAAAATTATAAAAAGTGTGGGGAAATGAAAGTGTAAAGATTTTGTATGTAATTAATGTTAAGTTGTTATCAGGTTAAAGTAGCCTATTACATGAATAAGATGTAACTACAAAGCAAAAACCTATAGCAATTGAACAAAATATAAAAAAAGATTCAGAAGAGGTTAACAAAATGGCATAGTAGAAGCAATTTGGATTGACTCTTCCCCACATAGACCCTTAAAGGAAAATATTCAAAGCAAACTACTACAAAACGCCATCAAACCACATAGGATGATAGCAAAGGAAGAATTAAAAAAAAATATCTACGATACTATTAGAAAAAAAATTATGAAGTGCCTATAGCAAATCATTACATATCAGTAATTATCTTGAATGTAAATGGATTCAGTTCCTCAAAAAAAAAAGATGAAGAGTGGCTGAGTGGATTTAAAAAAAACAAGATTCCACTATATGATGCCTACAAGAGACTCACTTTATTCATAAGGATATGCATAAAATAAAAGTGAAGAGATGGAAAAGGATATTTCACCAAAAGAGAGCAGGGATAGCTATATATACATCACACAAAATATACTTTAAGGAAAAAAAACTAAAAAAGAAGACCAAAATATCACTACATAATGATAAAGGGGTTAATTCACCAAAAGGACATACAGTTATAAATAGATATGCATCCAATATCAGAGCACCTAAATACATTAAGAAATTATTAAATGTTCTGAAGGGAGAGATAGATAGCAATACTATAATAGTAGGGAACCTAAATATTCCACTTTTAAAAATGGAGAGATTACCTAGACAGAAAATTCATAAGAAAACATTGGACTGGAACTACACTTTGGAACAAATGGACCTAACAGACAAATATAGAACATTACATCCAACAACAGGAGAATACACATACATCTCAACCACACAGAGATCATTCTGCAAGGCAGCTTATATGTTAGGCCACAAAACAAGTCTTAAATTATTTAAGAATATTGAAATCATATAAGGTATATTTTTCTGAGCAAAAGTCAATAATGGCAGGAATTTTGAAAAATCCACAAATACGTGGAAATTCAATTGCAGACTCCTAAGCAAGCAATGGCTCACAGAAGAATTTTAAAAAATCAAAAAATACCTTGAGACAAATGAAAATGAAAGCACAACCAAAAATTATGCGATGCAGC
Organism: Lepilemur ruficaudatus; assembly: GCA_963574885.1. Lineage (NCBI taxonomy): Eukaryota > Metazoa > Chordata > Mammalia > Primates > Lepilemuridae > Lepilemur > Lepilemur ruficaudatus. The sequence continues at coordinate 12,387 of CAUYRT010108444.1, forward strand.
AAAAGCAGTCCTAAGAGGAAAATTTATAGCGATAAGTGCCTATAACAAATATAAAGATTTCAAATAAATACTCTAGTGTTACACATCAAGAAACTAGAAAGAGAAGAGCAAACATAGTCCAAAGTAAGCAGGTTTCCTTCCTGAAGGAAGGAAATAACAAATTTCAGAACAGACATAAATAAAATATAGACTTATGAAATCATATAAAAATCAATGAAACTAATCATTCATTTCTTGAAAATATTTACAAAATTGACAAATCCTTAGCCAGACTAAGAAAAAAAGAGAGAAGAACCAAATAAAGAAAATCGGAAAATAAAGAGCAGACATTACAACTGATATCCCAGAAATACAAAATAGTTATAAGTGACTACTATGAACAGATAAACACCAACAAATTGGATAACACAGAAGAAAGAAATAAATTTCCAGACACATACAAACTAACAATACTGAATCAAATAAATACAAAATCTGAGTCAACAAATAATGAATAAGGAGGACCTGGGAGCTTCACTGTTCAATTCCACCAAATATTTAACACATTGACTGCCACACTAGAAAAAAAATTTTCCCTGGGGCCACCATGCTTTATTAAAACAACACAATCCTTTCTAATTTGTTATTTTTTATTGTTTTCTGTGTGTGAGATATATGCAATGCAATCCACATTTCTAAAGTTAAATCATCACTATTAATTGTAACAATAAGAACATCAACGAGTAAGATCTTCACCAGTGGCAGGGTTTTACTTCACAAGGCCCTGGGGTCAAAACTAGCCTGAGTTAAATACAACTCACATGGCAGTCGATGTGTTAAGGAAGAACTAATGCCAATTCTTCTCAAAATCTTCCAAAATTGAAGTTGAAGGAATAAATCCAAACAATTTATAAGGCCAGCATTATCATGATATAAAAGTCAGAAAATAACAAGAGAAGGAAAGAAAATTACAGGTTAATATCCCTGATTAACATAGATGCAAATACCCTCAAAAATATTATCAAACCAAATTCAACAGCACATTAAAAGGATGATTTACCATGATCAAATGGGATTTATCTCTGGTATGCCTGAATATTTCAACATACACGTATCAGTAAATACAATATGCTACAATGATCTTTTCATTAGATTCACATACAACATTTCACAAACTTCAACATGCTTTCATGATAAAAACTCAATAAATTAGGTATAGAAGAAATATATCTAATTCAATAAAGGCCATATGCAAGCCCAAGGCTAACATCATACTCAATGGTGAAAAGCTAAAAGCTTTTCCTGTAAGATCAGAAACAAGAAAATGATGCCCATTTTTTTCACTTCAATTTAATAGAGTACTGAAAATCGTGACAAAAGCAATTAGCAAGAAAAAGAAATAAAAGGCACCCGCATAGGAAAGAAACAAGTGAAATTGTCTTTGTTTGCAGACAACATAATCTTATATATAGTAACCCCCAAAAATGTACCAAAATATTATTAGAACTTATAAATGGATTCAGTAAAATTGCAAGATACAAAATCAGCATACAAAAACTAGTGGAGTTTTTATATACTAATGATCAACTGTACAAAAAGAAATCAAGAAAACAATCCCATTTACAAATGCTACAAAAATGACATACTTAGAAATAAATTTAACCAAGGAGGTGAAAGATCGGTATACTGAAAACCATAAAGCATTGATTATAGAAGTTGAAGAAGATAGAAATACATGGAAAGATATCTTGTGTTCATGATTGGATGAATCAATATTGATAAAATGTCCATATTACACAAAGCTATCTACCAATTCAATTCAATCCCTATCAAAATTCGAATAATATTTTTAAAAATTATTTGTTTATGTATTCATATATTTAAATTTCAAAATATTAAGGGGGTACAGGGGTTTTTTATGTAAAAATATTCTTTTTTTCTTTATTAAAGTATACTTTACCTATCATGCCTTTACTCCATTTTAAGTGTACAATTAAATGATTTTCAGTGAATTTACCGAGGTGTACAGTTAATCACATAAATCAGTTTTAGAGGAATTCCTTTCCCCTATTGAGACTCCTAATTCCGCTCCCCAACTACTTTTCAAGCGTGTCCCACCCCTTCACAGTGCCCACCACATCGCTCAGATGTGAGTTTACCTCCCACCCCCCAATTCCCTAGTGATCACTCCCACCATTTGAGCACCATAGTGTTAATCAGTCAATACCAGTTTGATGGCGAGTACAAGTGGGGCCCATTCTTCTGGTCTTGTGTCACCTCACTTCAAATAATGGTACAGGGTTT
>CAUYRT010108446.1:0-15678 GCA_963574885.1 Lepilemur ruficaudatus
ACAGAGTAGATTTTTGAATGTAACAAGATAAGTCAACTTGAGTGGTAATATATTTTGGGAAATCAGTTCACTACAAATTGTGACTGTAAACATTGTACTGTAAATGCTTTGTAGTTTTCCCCCAATTAAAAAAAAAAGAAAGAAAGAAAAAAAAAAGAGTTCCAATTAAAAAAAAATAAAATAAAAAAAAATTCCACTCAAATTAACAAAACCAACAATAACGATAACTCCAACAACTTTTCCAATGAGGGAAAGAAAATCCTAACACTAAATATTCAGATCTAGAGGACAACAGAAAAAGGGAAAACATGTTTCTGGGAGAAAAGACTAACTGTACAGATTTTGGTCATTTCCCAAATAATTTTAGGCTTACTTTAATTCTTAATAAAATCCCAAAATTTTGGTGGATACATGATTAAACTTATTGATTCTAAAGTGAGACTATGAGCATATATCAAAATGTTCAGAAAAACAGAGCAATGTGAGGCACCTTGCCCCCCAAATAAATAATTATTATTAAGTATCTTTAATAATAAAAAGAGTAAGGTACAAGAATTGTTACTTGCATAACAAGAATTATTGAATAAAAGCAACAAAATAGAATACATGGAAACAAGTCCAAGAAATTATGAAATTTAGTTAATGGTGAAGGTAACGTCCCAAATCAGTGACAGAAGAAAGAACGACCCAATAAATATTTTCCAATACAGTTAGCAAAAGTAGACATTTCCTCTAATCCAAACACCAAAATAATACTAAGAATCCTGACAGAGGGTATGATGGTTGAGAGAAGTCTTCAAATGCGAACAGGATTATGTCAGATGCACAAGCAAGGTAACATTCATAACAGACAGAGAAGATAAACATGCAGTGCGTGGTGTGACAGAGAAAAACATCTTGACATTTGCAAGAAATTGACTATATGGTGGGAGAGGGGATGGCAAGAAAGACCATAAAGGTAAATTGGATTTAGTTATGGAGTTTAGACTCTATCCCGTAAGTGATGGAAAACCAACTGCTGAATAACTTCAAGCAGGTAAGTGACACGGTCAGGTAGTACTGTAAGAAGATGGGTGTGCTGGCAATGTGGAGGAGAGACGGGAAGAATGGGAAACTGAATACATTAGGAGTTTGCTGCAAAAGCGCAAGCAGAACATGACGGAGGTATGGAACAGGGCAAGGAGAATGCAGGGAAGAGGATGGGAAGGGAGTTAAGAGTTGCTTAGGTAGTAGAACCAACCAGACTAACGGTAACATGGCAAAGGGAAGGTTTGAGAAGGGCAAGAGAGCAAAGAAGAGGGTAAGGTCTTGGTTTATGGTTGGGGCAGCAGGGCCACTGCAGGAGATGAGGATTCTCGGGCACAAGGGCCACTGGTGAGGTTGCGTTTCACGCGTCGCACAGCTGAAGGAGCTGAGCCGTGACCTTGGATGGGGCAGGAGGGATGTAAAAGCTCATACTCTTGGGGTTTGATTGTCTGACATCCACCTTCAAAGAAAAGTTGGAGCGTTTTCCCATTGCTTATTTATCTTTGGGGTGTTTGGGGTTGGAATTCAGGGTCTCTTCTATAAGCAGTTTCTTCAAGTTTTTTCAAGTTTCTTCAAGGTGAAAGGTAACTTATTTTGCACGACAGCCCAGTTCTTGTTCTCCTTTCGCAAGGGCAATCTATGTCCTTTATTTTTCTTATATCTGAAATATTTCTATTCAATTAGCTAATTTATCCCTGAAGTCATATCCTTCACTTTAATAAGAGGAAAATGAGGCCGCTCTATGTATTATTAAACTTCATTTCAGGCTGAAATTGAATTATAAACTAGCAGTAGTTCCTCTCATGTATCACAGTTATTGGCCTATGATTCATGCTTCTGAATGATTTTCAATCTCTTGGAGGCAGTAGGGAAACTGTCTTAAAATAGCCTGAATGTAGCTCAATGAATATTTTTGAGAAGTCTATAATTCTGGAAACTTTTATAGAAACATTTTTACTAACAACCACCCTGGAACAGGGAATCTGCTTCAGACTTTGATCATGTGAGTTACTGTTTTTGTTTCTTTGTTTATTTTCTTTTCTTCAATGTAGTGGTATTTCAGAGGATCACATTCATCCCCAGATGAGACTTGGCAATTAAATAGGTCCTTTTTAAATCCAAACTCTAAGATTTCAGTGGTTCATTCTAGCGTAAACTCTCTTGGCATCACCCTGTCCTGAAAGATCATGTTTAGGTGCTCAACTTACCTCAACTCTCCTGAAGAGTTCCTGCGGTTTCTATCTTCTCCGCCCGCGGCTACCCACCCCCCCGGTGGAGGGTGAACGTCTGCCTCTGTTACCCAGGCTGGAGTGCAGTGGCATAATCATAGCTCACTATAGCCTTGAACTCCTGGGCTCAAATGATCCTACTGCCTCAACTTCCCTGAATAGCTGGGACTACATACCGGTGCATGCCATCACTCCTGGCTAATTTTTCTTATTTTTTGTAGAGATGGGGTCTCACTATGTTGGCCAAGCTGGTCTCAAACTCCTGGCCTCAAGCAATCCTCCTGCCTTGGCCTCCCAAGTAGCTGGGATTATAGATGTGAGCCACCTTGCCCAGCCTCTTCTCCCCTTCTGAATCACTCTGACTGTCACAAACTACTCACCACTTCGCAGAGTGGAATGTTCAGGAAGAATAAAATCTCGAAAGCTGGACAGACCTGGTTAGAGCCCTGGCTCGCCCACTCCCTACCTCTGTGATTTGGGGCAAGTTTCTGATGTTCCCAAGGCTCTGATTCCTTATTTGTAAAGTGGGAAAAGTGAGAGTTCCCTCCACATGAGCTATCATGAGGCTCAATGTGTGGTCCTGAGAAGTCCTGGAGAAGTACTAGGAGGGCATCCGCCCAGAGAGAATGTTCAGTTCTATACACATGGGGGTGGCATCCTGCAGCATGGGATCATGCGCTGCTGCGGATTAGCTGTGTGAGCTTGGGTCAGTCATCCACCCTCTCTGAATCTCAGTTGCCACCATCTCAAAATGCCAGAATGAAGGGAATGGATGTGATGTGTTCAGTCACTGAACAAAATTGCCAACTCTACGGGAGACACCGTGTGAGGTACTACAGGAGCATCGGTTGACCCTGAATCCATTGTCCCCAGGAATCCCAGGACCTTATCTTTAAGGATATCTAGATCCCATGACCTTGGAGAAGTACCTTGGATTGGCAAGAGACCCAATGTGAGTGCTGGAAGCTGCCAGTGCTGGAAGCTGCCTCTAACTTTTGGGGTTAGAGACCCCAAAAGTACTAAATGCTAATGACTAAGGGGGAAGGTTTTAGGAAGACTGAATTGTAACAGGCTAGAACTATGATGCCCAAAGTGTGGGCTCTGGAGAAGTTAAGAGGTGGGGTAAACCAAGGCAATCAAGAATGTGGGAAAAATAAGAGAAAGGGGGTGTTTGGGTAAAGGAAGGGCATGTTAAGGGTGATAGCATTTCTCCACTGAACCCGGCATTAGGAAATATTATGGAAGCTGTGCATCAAATCACATAGATCATATACTGTTGGGGAAAACTGAGGCTCAGAGAGACTGAGTTGCTTGTTTAAGCTCAAAATCACTCATCTTACGTGATGGGAGTCAGACCCTAGGTCTAACTACTTTTTTCTGTTATCCTCTTTTGCAGATACTTTTCTCCTCAATCCTAGGAAACGTGAAATAATACAACCTCAGAATATCCCCCCCTAACCGAGAAGACTCTCCTCCATTCCAGAACCGGAGGTGAGGGGGAAGCATCCTCCTTAATGTCGTTCTAACAGTGAAGCCACAGGCTGTGTGGTAACGGCTGTTTGTCCACCCTGCACCTCACCCTGTGTCAGACTCCCTGGGAGCAGAGATCGTGCGGGCTTGTTGGCCTTGTCTCCCAGCACCAGCAGGCTCAGTACTTATTTGCTGAGTGAGTAATAAATCACCACACAGGCGCCTAGAAAACATGCCTGGGATCAGAACAGAGACTAAGGGCAGATTTCTCACTTATCTGAGACGGGCTGTCCAGGACTCTGTGGACCCTGAGGTTGGTCTGACCCCGGGCTGATGGCCCCGTGAATACAGGCGTCACTGAGCTGCCACCACGAAGCAGCAGTCCTGCCAGACAATGTGATGGATGACGGGTACAAGTCCCCCTGGACTCTCGCGTCCTCTCTTGCCCATCTATAATCCCTGGATCATTGACACGGCATGATGTAATGGGCTTTCCATTGCTTTAATAGTCTGGCCTGTCACTGTGGATTTATCTCAACATATGCAGGGACATGGACCCTGGAGCCTGTTCAGGACTCTGCGATGGAAGACCTTTAGCAAAATGCAGTATCTGCTAAGCCCAGCCCCAATCTTACCTTCTCAGTTCCCCAGACATGGCATCCCCCATCCTCACAGCACCGATAGTGGCCAGGCTTGGAAAACCTTAGCTCCCTTCTTGAACCATATGGAGAATGAATGAACTAAAAAATTAATAAATGCCAGCCATGATTTCCAATGTTTTAACCCACATATTTTATCTCTAATAGCTGTCAATTTTGAAAGTATAATTCTTAATATATATATATATACATACATATATATATCTACACATATGGTTGGATTTGTGGAGTTCCCAGTTTCCACAGCATTTTCATATATTTTATCTGGTGATCAGGACTTTGGGTTCTGGAGGCCAAATGCTGAGGTTAGAATCCTGGGTTTATCACTTACCAGATTTGTGACCTTGGACAAGTTATTGAACTCTCAGGCCTCAGTTTATTCATCTGTTAAATCGGGCTGATGGAAGAAATAACTGAGATAGCTCAGGCGAACAGCATCATCTTCCCATCTGAATGCTGGCCTTCTCCTGTGGGGATGGCATTACCTGCCTGTTTCACAGATGAAGTAACCGAGGCTCAGGGAGGTTATATGATTTTCTCAAGGTCACAGTGTCACCAAAAGTCATGACAGCTAGCTGACCACTGTCCACCACTTCCAGTTTGAAATGTACACAAATTGTTTGCAATCCAGGTAATTCTCCCTGGCCTTCTCACTGCACCTAATTCTGAGGGCACTGAACAGCTTATGCTCTATTCAGAGGAGTAGCTAGAACTTGATCTTCTGGAAGGAAATCTCATATACACTGACAGCCGCACTTGCTCAGAGCCAGAGCTCCTGAAATTACATTCAGCACCAAGCAGAAGAGGAAAGTCTTAATGAACCCACAAGATGCAATTATTTATAACAAAGAGAAAAACAAATGAGCACCAGTGCCTGATGAAGCTTCACAATGCTTGCAATTTACCAGCACCTCCATCTACACCTGCGGAAGCCTGCTCTGCACCTGAGACCGGGAGAACTTGCTCTTCACCCACCGTCCGTCTCTCTAGTGGTTTCCAACCCTAGCTGCCCATTAGAATCACCTGGATGACGTTTAAAAATTAAATAGTAAAGAGAGGTATGTGACACCTACCCATAGTGAGTTCAGATTCAGATGGCGTAAGGTGGGACCTGGTCTTCATCACTTTTTGAAAGCTCCCAGGTGATTGAAATGCACAGCCTGGGCTGAGACCACAGTTGTAGGTTGTGGCTGTTGTCTGGTTGGTTGCTTGGGGATATAAAGCCACCTCATTTTGTAGAGATCCCATTTCAGAAGGAGTCAGTCAGTCATAGAAAGTCACAACACCCAATACAAAAGGTGTCGTCTCCCAAGCCAATCTCCCAACCCCTTCCATTCCTGCCAGGTTCTTGTTACCCTACGAAAACCTGGCTAGAGCCCTCCATTTTGCCCGGCTAAACCCTAGCTTTGGCATGGCCATCTCACCCTGCTGAAACCTGGCCTGGGCGCCACCACCTGTGGAAGCTCTGCGTTTATCATAAACACTGTTTTCTCCTTCACTCTGCAACCTGACACCAAATACATCCCTAGAACACTCTCCTCCCTCTGCTCCTCCCTCCCAGGCCATGGACCCCCCTTGCCTGTGCCACTGCCGGCCTCCTGCTTCCACCACCTTCCCTCCCCAGAGACACAGAAGGGTACACTGACTCCTGCGGGATGAAAGGCAAACTCCTCAGCAAGACCCACAGTCTCAGCAAGGCCCGTCACACTTCCACCTGGTTTCCTAATCACATCTTTCTGTGGCTTCTCCATGGGACTCACGCCCGAGCCAAACTCATCTATGTTGCATTTTCAGAACAGACAGTTCACCACCACACCTCTGTGCTTGGGCCCAGGCGGTTCTTCTCACCAAATATGTCCTCCACTCCACTGTACCACGTGAAATCCAACTTGTCCTTTAAGGTCTGTGACCCGCTAGGGCCCACCTCCCTACCTGTGCCAGCCAGGCCCAGGGCTCACCGTCCTCCCTACACCCGATGGGATGGGCGCCATTATCATGCCCACATAACAGGTGCAGACACAGGCACAGAGGGGTGTGCTTTTTAAAAGCACATTTGCTACACAATAGCTTGGATAAGCACGAAGGCAGGGTGTGGTAGGAGAGGGGAAGTGAGAACAGAAGTGAGGGAAGAGATGAGAGGTCAGAGTCAGATGGCAGGTACCGGCGGGAGGGGCTCGCAAAGAGATTTTGGCTTGTGAGTAATTCTCAGGGGTATATTCATTGACTAACAGAGATCTCTGATATCCAGTTTTAATGGTTTGCTGTTTAGTGCAGGATTTGTTTCCCCCAGGTCTTCTAATACCCCACACTCTCAGCAAACTCAACTCTACACGCAAATGACGGAGAGCGTGATCTGGAGAGAAATCAGTGCAAGGGGCTTGGTGGGAGTCTCTGTTGGCCCAGAGCAGAGGAGTGAAAAGGCACAGCAGGTGAGGCAGGACTGAGATGCAGAGTTCACTGGAGCAGGAAGCCCAGAGCCGGGTGACGTGGAGAAGCCCATCTGAGCACCAGGGATATTGGCAGAAATAAAAAATAACCCACTGGGTTTCCCAGCGTGTGTGCATACGTGGAATACGAGTAAGGAGGTTCTACCTTTTATTTAAATTTGGCTGATGTGCCAAAGCATTATTACCACGCAATCCAGGCCTTTAGACAGCAGATGAAACCGGGCGGGCAGAAAAAATGTGCTTCTGTATTCACTTGCTCGGCTCACATATGTTTGCTTGGGAATCTTGGGTAGAAAATTTTGTCTTCCTCCTGCGGATGCCAGCTCTAGCCTGCACAGGTTTCCAAGCCCCCACATAACCAGTTATAAACAAGCATGTTGCAAAGGCCTTTGCACGCAGTTGGTGATGACCCATCTGAGGGAATGAGGTCCTCAAATAATTACATTTCTCCATGCAGCTCACGGACAAGTGCAGACTGCACCACTTGCGAGGTTATTCGGTTGGTGCTGAGTCGAGCACCTTGGGCCCTTTGTTTCAGAGGGTTGGAGAGCAGTGATCATGTCTGCAGGACACCAAGTGTTCCCAGGGGTGCTCCAGCTGGTATGCTTCGCTGCCCATCACAGACAGGTGAGGCTTCATCTGTCCCAGGAAGCAGGGGAGGCAGTTCACATTTTTTTCTTTCTTTTTTTTTAAATTTCAAAATATTAAGGGGGTACAAATATCTTAGACTACATGGATCGCTGTTATAATGCTTGAGTCCTGGCTACAGGTGTGCCAGTCAGCCAAATAGTGTTCATTGTACCCATTAGGTATTTTTTTTCCCCCTTCTGCCTCCCATTGATTTCCACCGAGTTTTACTTCCCTATGTGCACATGTGTGCTCATCAGTTAGTTCCAATTTAATAGTGAGTATATGGTGTTTGTTTTTCTACTCTTGAAATACTTCACTTAGGAGAATGGTCTCCAGTTCCATCCAGATTATTGCAAAAGGTATTAATTCATCTTTTTTATGGCTGAGTAGTAGTCCATGGTATACGTATATCACATTTTATTAATCCACTCATGTACTGATGGGCACTGGGGTCGTTTCCATATCTTCTCAGCCATGAACTGTACTGCTATAAACATCTGAGTGCAGGTGTCTTTATTCCATGCTGCTTATAGATGCTCTGAAATTATCAGTGTGTCATGCCTCTATATCCTGGGATGCTCTTCATGCTGGTCCCTTAGTCTGTGATGCCCTCTGGATGTTTTCCAACTGGAATGTCCTTCCTGCCTTTTAATACCATGTTCAAATTTCAACGCAATTCCCGGAAGCCTTCCCCGACGTCTTTTATTTCCCCATCAGCATGGCTCATTCATTTATTCTCCTCTTCTAACTTGCACGTGCCTCAGTTTTCGTACCTTTACTTCATCCTAATGTCTTTCACTGCATTCTCTCTTCTCAGCAAAACTGTACGAGTCTTGAAACCCGATATTCTATGTATTTATATGTCCCTAATATCCGTAATCTCTAAGGGTAACATCCCAAAATCAGTAAGTATTTGTTAACTGACTTAAGTACATAAATGCATGAATGAACAAACGGGTGAATGCAGACAGCTGTTAGCCCCCACGCTGTCATCTAAGCCAACCCTTTCCCCTCCCACCCTTCCCTTACCCCAGTAACTGCATCTCCAAGGAAGGACCACACTGGAGGAAAAGGAGAGTGAACACAGTCTAATATGAACACTAAGGATACTCATCAAACAGAACTTCTCTTTTCATTAGGCAACCATTTATTGAGTGCCTACTATGTGCCAAACATTGTGCCAAGTTCTTCACATATATTAAACAACCAGTTATTAAGCACCTACTATGTGTCAAACATTATGTCAAGTGCTTTACATGTATATTGTCTCAAATCATCCCATCAGGGGGTAGGCACAATGGGTAGATCAGAGCCCTTTTTATAAGGTAAAGGCTAGAGGGTGACCTTCCTGGGCTCTTGTCACTGGTCACCCAGGGTGGGCCCCAGCTCTGCTGGCCCCAGAGCCCTGCTGCTACCCTCACAGTGTGCTGCTTTCCTGAGCGTCCCTGAGGTTGAGCTCCGCTTGTTATTTCATTGTTTTGTGAAGTAAAGTTAGAGGCTTCCCAGCCTGAAAAAACCCAGAATAATTTTGTATTCACTGTCCTAGTTAGCTTTTTTTTTTTTTTTTTTTTTTTAGAAAAAAATAAATCAGGGCAGCGTGTTCCCTGGCCTCAATCCCACTGTTTCTAGGATCGGTAGGAGCCCTGGGTGGGCGGAGCTGACACCCACTCAGGGACAGGCTGGCTTTCTGGAGGCTCTTCCTGAGGCTCTGGAGGTATGGATGAGGTAGTAAGACAGTTACTCGGGCAGTAAAAGGAAAGAAAACCAGCAAATTGTGAGAGCTGCAGAGGGATTTCATAAGACATCATTTCCATGGGATGCAGGAGGGAAACAGCGTGCTGGCGTCAAGAGAACTGGGCTCCTGCTGGGCTCCAGTGCAGACTTGGGGTGTTGGTCAGGACCCCTCTTTCTCTGGGCTTCAGGTCCGGGTCTGAGAAAAGAGATGCTCAGCTGGTGTTATGGACTGAACTGTGCCCCCTAATATTCAAATGTTGAAGTCCTAATCTCCAGGACCTCAGAATGTGATTGCATTTGGTGACAGGTTTTTAAAGAGGTAATTAAGCTCAAATGAGGTCATCTGGGTGACTTACTTCAATGTCACTGGTGTCCTTAGAAGAAGAGATTTGACACAGACATACAGAGGGAAGACCATGTGAAGGAATGGGGAAGAAGGCCTTCTGCAAGCCGAGGAGAGGGGCCTAAGACAAAATCAACCCTGCCAACACCTGGATCTGGAACTTCCCACCTCCGGAACTGGGAGGAAATAAATTTCTGTTAAGCCACCCAGTCTGTGGCACTTTGTTATGGCAGCCCCAGCAAACTAATATAGCCGGACACATTGGACATCTAGCTTCTGCTCCAGCTATGACACCTGAGTAGATATATCCAATTCTGGGGTCCCAACTGGAGGGGATAGGATCATGAGAGGCCAGGAAAGGTGGTCAGATGCAGAGCTGGGACTATTTAGGTTGGAGAAGAAAAGCCACAGAGGAAAGAACCTTTCCTTCATATGTCCCATATGAAAGGCACAACACTTGTTGGGTTCTATGGGAGGGAGCTAGGCACCCCAAATGGAAGCAACATAACCCCAGCACAAAGCTGGAATAGGCATTACTCAGGGTGGTAAGCTTCCCATTTCTGGGGGCAATCAAGCAAAAATTCAAAGACAATGGAATGGAGATGATGCTGAGGACTCAGGCTATGTCATGGCAGAAGAAGGAAGTGCCAGGGAGGCAGAAGTTGGGGTGACATACACAATAACTTTGGAAAGCTTTCTCAACAAGGAGACAGGCTGCCAAGTAAAGGCATGGGATTCCTGTGTCTGGAAGCCACTGGGCTGGACTCCAAGGCTACCTGTAGGGTTGGTGTAGATTCTGACACTTGGCCAAAGTCTTGACCTTCATTTATCCATCAGACAAATTTTCTGTGTGTCAGGCACAGCGCAAGAGGCCAGTGACACAACAGAGAAAAAACCCAGTCAGTCCCTGCCCTCAGACAGTTAATATTCACTCACTCATCCATCGCTACGGTTTCAATGTGCCTCCTCCAAAATTCACGTTGAAATTTAATCCCCAATGCAAGAGTTTTAACAGGCGTGACCTTTGGGAGAAGATTAAGAGTAGCCTTCACCAGACACCAATCCTGCTGGCGCCTTGATCTTGGATGGTGAAAAATGAATTTCTGCTCTTTGTAAATTATCCGGCCTCAGGTGTTTTGTTACAGCAGCACAAACAGAGATGCACATCCATTTGCTCATTCATTCACTCATTCCCCTTATCAAAGAGCCTTCCCGGACCACCTCACCCAAAACAGTGATTCCTGGTCGCTGTTTCATTTTCTCCCGAACACCTGCAGCCACCAGCCGAATTCTACATCTAGTGCTCATGTTTTTGTTACTCTCCCTCGCTGAAATAAAAGTACCACAACAAAGGAGACTTGACAGTTGTATTCATTGCTGTACCCCAGAGCCTAGAAAGTCGACAAATACTGGTTGACTCTGACTATGTGCAAGCACTGAGGCAGGAGCTGAGAAAACAGAGGTGAATTTGACAAATTTGGTCTTGTTCTTATGGCCTTTAACACACAGCAGGATAGCACGAGTGAGAAGAAGTAGGCCAACCCAAGGCAACTGAGAAAACAGCAAGAGCTGATGTGCATGGGGTTGGGGGCTGTAGGCCAGCATGCTAAGACCTTGTGAACCTTGTTTCTCTGAGTTCCCATAACATCCATGTGAAGTTAGGTGCTATTATCATTCCCATTGTAGAGATGATCAAACTGAGGCTCAGGGAAATGAAATAACCTGCCCCAAACCACATGGTAACAGGATTTGGACCCAGATCTGAGGGCAGAATGACCCTTGGGCCTGGGCATGCAGGGACCAGGTCCTAGCTGTGGCTTTCGGAGCTCTGCTAGGACCCTCCTCCATCTGTGCCCCTCGCCACAGGAAAGGAGTCTGCAGGACCAAGGGGATGAGCCTCCCTGGAGCTGGAGAGAGGTTCCCACAGGGAGCACCCAGGACCACGCAATTCCCTGCCCAGCAGCTGCGCGCTTGCTGGCTCCCTGGGCCTCCTCCTGGCTCCCTGCTGCCTGGGGCAGCCCACACCCTGCCTGAGGCTGGGGGAGCCTACGGGGAAGCTGGGGGCTGCCTAGTGGGGCACAGAAGGAACTCAGATGTATGGGCTGGGGATCCACAGCATGCATGTGCACAAAACCCCCGGTGGTGTGGGACGAGCTGGGGTGGGAAGAAAAGGTGCAGCCAGTGTTCCTGGGCCCCACCTGCACTGGTACTGCAGCTCCCCCATCACAAACGTTAGGGGCAGGCCTCTCTGCAGGGCCCCAGGACCTGGGTCCTTAATCTCCAGGCTCTATCCCATAATCACCAAGTCCCACCTGCCCCAGAGCCAGCCCGGGCACGGGCGAGCAGGATGCCTGCTCTCTAAGCTCACACAGGGTGGCCGGGTCCCCCGACATTCACAGGAAGGTACTGAATCCAGTGGCTGGATCAGGAGCCCACAGGACCAAAACACCCAGGACTGGGAAGGTGACTGGGAAGCGCACACCAGCTTCTGCCCAGCAGCTGGCCTGAGGACTCAGTGCCTCCACCTCCCCTAGCCACTCCATTCAGTCCAAGCAGGCTCCCTGCTGGGGACAACAGCACCCCTAGTGTCACAGTCATGCTGCCTGGGAGTGGGGAGGGAGGCAGCTGGGCCAATGTGGTACAAGGAAGGGCCAAATCCTTCTCCCCTGCACAGGCCAGGCCAGGCCAGCCTTAGGATTAGGGAGACAAGACAGCATAGTGGTTCTGAGCATGTGTTCAGGGGACAGATCACCCAATTCAAGTCCTGACACTGACTCTACACAGCTGGGTGAATGTGTGCAAACTCCACGAACTTGAGTCAGTGATTTAAACTCTTCTGAGACTCCATTTTCTTATCTGCAGGACAGAGAAAATTTACTATCCACATCCAAGTCTTGCAGTGACAGAGTTAATAAACGTTCAACAGATGCCATTTGTTAAAATACTCTGTGTCTCTTCTCTTTGCTTCCACTCGATCCCTTCCTTCATCTCTAGGTCTTGTAGTTTCTGGTTCCTGAAAGTCCCCACCCCTCTTTCTCATTTTTACCTGCTCATCATTTCTCCTCCTGAATTACCGTGACATCTCCTGACTCACACGCCTCACTTCCTGTCTACTCTCCATAGTATCTTGAGGCTGAGGCAGGAGAGACCTCCTGAAATGTAAATCTGCCATCCCCCCCTCCCGCCCATCCAGTCCCTGAGCACCTCACTGTCACATTCAGCAGCTATTCACCAGGAGTTCTCTGGCGCTGGGGAAGGGGGTGAGCTCAGCAAACAACAACACTGCCTTCCTGGGACTTCTCATGGAGCAAGGGAGACAATACCCAAATTAGCAAGAAAATAGCGGATAACCACAGTCGCTCTGCAGAGCATGGAAATAGGGCAGGCAGGGCCCTTGCAAGCCCTGTGATGCCTCCGTGCAAACTAAGAAAAAGGCGAAAAAGGCACCCCTTCTTTCTGGCTGAGGCAGCCCCACATGTTCAGCCCCCACTCTCCTCCTCCACCAGCCCACACGGGTGCAGCAACTCAGGTAACAAGGTGATGTAACAGAAGATGCTCAGATGCTTAGAACCCTCCAGTGCTGAACTTGCAGCTCCACCCAAGTCCTGGAAGGATTTTCTAACTCTGCATATGCAGCAGGACCTCTGCAAGCAGAAGAAGATATTAGATCCTGAGATTGCCTTGAAATCAACCTCTGTTGTCATCAAGGTGACACATCTGTCTGGAATTCAGAGGCTGTGTCTACCATTGGACCCCTTTCCAGCCCCCACACAACATAGGACTGGCGGGTGTAGCCCTCATCCTTCCCACATCCCACTGCACCCTCACGTAGCTCCAATCCGGCCAAGACTCTGCAAGGAAACCTGCCGTGGCTTTCTATGACCAACAGGCTGGTGCTCAGTCCCTCCTAGACTTGCTCCCATCACCTCTCCAGTTTGACACATTGCTCCCCAAACTCCAGACCTCAAAATACTGCAGCTTCCATGAAACTGAGATATATTTTTTTAAATGTTTGTTTCATCTTTGAACAAAACTTTGTAGTCCCTGCTTTAATTAAAATCTGATGAGTGCCAAAACAGCATAAAGTGCTGAATGAGTATATAAAACTGTCCACAGGAAAAGTCAGGGAGAAAATGCTGGAAGGGATGGGTCTTGGTGGTGGGTTTATGGGTTCCATGTCATTTATCTCCTTATTTAGGCTATTCTGCACTGTGTAAACTTTCCAAGCCCTTGAAAATGAATGCAATTTTAACAATTCAAGTATCTTCAGGATTTTATACATCTTTACAGAGAAATCCCCAAAGAAACTAAGCAGCCCATGTCTTTAGTGTGAGTCATTGATGTGTTTCTCTGGGTTGGTAAAAAGAATAGATGTCCCTATCTTGGCCTGAAATAGAAAAAAAGAGAATGGGAATTTTTGATCCTTTAAATAGAAACAAGTTCAATTTCAAGGGGTTAAAAAATAAAAAAGCCAAAAGAGACAGGTAAGTGAGGAACAGAAAGCATCCAGTGAGTCAAGGCAGCAGACAAGGTGACCTGGGTCCCTGGGCAGGAGGAGGGGGCAGTGTTGGACTCATGGGGGATGGACTTGGCCCCACCACTTACCTTCTAGTTGTGAAAGTCAGGGCAAACTTGAATTTTTTTGACCCTCACTTTTCTTATCTTCAAATGGGAATAATAACCCTGAACTTGCAGGTTCCTTTCTTTCCTTCACACCCTCCCTTTTTCACCTGGCTAATTCCCACTCTTCCTCTAATCTCCATTCACAGGGAACTTCCCCAGGGGAGCCTTTTCTGCCACCCACGCAAGCTGCACGCCCCTGCAGGTGGGCTCCCACAGCACCCACACTGCCCACCTGCTTGTCCACTGTGAGTTTCCACCACGAGGGGTTTTAAATGGCCTGTTTCCTCATTAGTTGCTGAACTCCTGGGCAGATGAGAGCTAAAAACTATATCCCCCAAATCTAAAGCATAGTAAGTTTGCAATAAACATTTTCTGTAAGATAGTAGCCCGCAATGGAGATAAAGTCTCCCCATTCTACTGGGACAAACAAGCAATAATAACTAATTATTGATAATAATGTACAATATATAATACATAAGGTATATAATATAATAATGTATAATAGAATATTATATAATAAATTAAGTAATAATAGTAAATAATGTATAATTATTAAAATAATTTTAAAAATATATGTGTGTGCGTGCATATACACACACGTGTCCAGGCAGATGGCATAGCAAGGGCAGAGGCCCTGCAGTGGTGAGGAAGGAGATCGGCTTGGCTGGACAGTGTAGCTTTTGTGCCACATTCTGGTCAATGGCCCATGACATTCCTGGGTGAAGTGCCATAACCATCACCTGCCTTGATCTCCTGAGGAGTCCAGATGTCTCAAGAGATCTCCAAGTCATCAGGGCATGCCGGTCAGAGGCGATGTGGTGGGCAGTCTCTAAGATGCTTCGATTATCCCTGGCTCCTGACATCACATCCCTGTGCAATCCCCTCCCCTTGAACGTGGCCCTAATGTAGTGACTTGCTCCTAACGCAAGGAGTAGGGCAGAGTGGTGAGATGTTACTTCTGGGATTAGGTTAGAAAAAGACTTTAGCATCCTTCTTAGGGGCCCTCTTTCATGCTCTCCCTCATTCTTCCTTGGATTACTAGCCCTGGGGAAAGCCCTTTGCGGAGGGACTCAGCCCTGCTAAAAACCACATGGATGAGCATGGAAGCAGACCCTCCCTCCCCACCCCAGCCCTCAGATGAGACAGTAGCCCCAGCAACAGCTTGACAGCAGCACACAAGAGACCTTGAGCCAGAGGCACACAGTAGCTAGTAAACCACACCCAGATTCTTGACTCAGAGAAATTGCATGATAATAAATATTTGTTGAGTTTTTTTTCTTTCTTTTCTTTCTTTCTTTTCTTTTCTTTCTTTCTTTCTTTCTTTCTTTCTTTCTTTCTTTCTTTCTTTCTTTCTTTCTTTCTTTCTTTCTTTCTTTCTTTCTTCCTTTCTTCCTTTCTTCCTTTCTTCCTTTCTTCCTTTCTTTCTTTCTTTTTGAAACAGAGTCTTGCTTTGTTGCCCAGGCGTGAGGGCAATGGCATGATCATAGTTCACTGCAACCATCAAAATCTCCTGGGCT
>CAUYRT010108450.1:0-10223 GCA_963574885.1 Lepilemur ruficaudatus
GTGATCTGCCCGACTCAGCCTCCCAGGGTGCTAGGATTACAGGTGTGAGCCACCATGCCCGGCCCTCCCCCCAGATAGTTTTGATGACAGCTGATTAGGGTTTTAGCAATGGTAGATGCGGTGAAATAACTGCTGGAGACAGGTATGAAGGACATTGCAAAGGCAGAATTGATTGGTCTCGATAACTGATTTCATTTTGAAGATGTAGATGGTAATGGGACTCAAGACAGGAAAAAGAGAATTTAGTTTTCCTGATTTAGTTTTCCAGACAAGAGTGGCTGAATGTATCATACCCCTCGAAGAAACATAAAGAGAGAAGCAGGTTTACATATGGTGGCAAGGAACGGGAACAAGAGGTTATGAGTTTCAGGCCCAGATCCTCCTATCATTTATAGAGGATGCACCTATAATTTACAAAATGCTGCTAAATACATTTTCACAAGCATAGTCTTTTTAATTCATACAAGAACAAAGAAACAAAACAGCCATGTGGGGTATAATTGCTATCCCCATTTTATAGATGACATAATAGCCTCAGAGACGTTAAGAAACTTGTACAGGTTCAGATGGGTCTGAGCAGCAGCTGCAGTGGCTCTCCTTTTCTCTCGCTGTCCTTGCCATCACACTTTTGCTTCTGGAAACAAAGCCTCTGGTGTGGCTGTCTCTGATGGTGTCATCAAGGTGTTCAATGACATAAAGTTGCACAAGGCTTCAATGCCAGAGGAGGTGAAGAAGCGCAAGAAGGCAGTGTTCTTCTGCCTGAGTGAGGACAAGAACATCATCCTGGAGGAGGGCAAGGAGCTCCTGGTAGGTGACGTGGGCCAGACTGTCAACGATCCCTACGCCACCTTTGTCGAGACACTTCCAGACAAGAACTGCAGCTATGTCCTCTATGACACCACCTATGAGACCAAGGAGAATAAGAAGGAGGGCCTGGTGTTTATCTTTTGAGCCCCTGAGTGTGCATTCCTTAAGAGCAAAATGATCTATGCCAGCTCCAAGGATGCCATCAAGAAATAGCTGACAGGGATCAAGCATGAATTACAAGCAAACCGCCGCACCCTGGCAGAGAAGCTGGAGGGCATTGCCATCATCTCCCTGAAAGGCAAGCCTTTGTGAGCCCCCTCCAGCCCCTTGCCTGGAGCGTTGGGCAGCCCCAGACCTGTCC
Source organism: Lepilemur ruficaudatus (assembly GCA_963574885.1). NCBI lineage: Eukaryota > Metazoa > Chordata > Mammalia > Primates > Lepilemuridae > Lepilemur > Lepilemur ruficaudatus. The sequence goes on from CAUYRT010108450.1 coordinate 1,169, forward strand.
CTGGCAGTTGCAGGCTGCCCCCTTTCTGCCAGACCGGAGGGGCTGGGGCAATCCCAGCAGGGGGAGGGCAATCCTTTTACCCTAGTTGCTGAACAGTCCCCCCACCCCCAGGATTTTCCTCCTCCCTCCATCCCTAACGGTTCTGGCCTTCCCAAACCGCTTCTGATCTTCTGATTTCTCTTGGGATGAAGCAGACCAAGTTCTCCCCTCGACACCCCAGTTGGGAGGGGGGCTGTATTTTTTTTTAACAACACCCCTACTCCTCACGTGTTCCATCCCTCCTCATGCTGCCAACTTCTGACCGCAATTGTGACTCTGTGCTTGTCTGTTTAGTTTTGTGTATAAATGACGTGTTGTGGAGATGACCCTTCCTTTTTCCCCTGGTGGCAGCCACTCATGGAAGCAGGACCAGTAAGGGACCTTTGATTTAAAAAAAGACACAAAAATAAACAATCTCACTAATGGGGGGGAAAAAAAAGAAACTTGTACACAGGTGAACAGCTGTTAAGTGGCAGAGGCTGGACTTGAGTCAAAGTTAGTCTTGTACTCCAAGAACTGTGTTTTTTCTGTATACCAAAGTGTTTTAGACTGGCAGAAGAGGCGGCTAAGAAAAAATAGGCTTTGGACTGGAACAGACTTGGGTTCAAATCCCAATTCTCTTCATTCTTAGCTGTATGACCTTGAGCAAGTTACTTCACCTTTCTAAACCTCAATTTCATCCTCAGTATCTGGTAATAAAGTTTAAATTAGATCATGTATCTAAAGCTTTGGCAGACACACATGATTGCTTGCTAAATGGCAGCTCGATTGTCATATTGATTGGACATGGGACATGTCGGTTCCATACATCTGTATTAAGAACTTTGGATCTGGAATTAAGGAGAGAGGCATACAGACTTAGCCCATATAATGACCATTCAGTTAACAACTTTTTGCCATAATGGCTCTTAAAAAATTATTTTACTTTTTAGTCAGTGATTCATTTTTTTCCCCAGTATTATGACTTTTTCACTTAAAACATACTAAAAATATATGCCACAGGAAGTAATATTTCAATACTATAGCTTCAGGCAAAGACATACCCACCACTTTACTTGGTGCTGCAGATTTTAGCTAGAGAATATCGTATGAAAAACTTTAAATTGTGCCGTATGTTTGGGTAAACACAAAATGTTTTGTTTTGCATATGCCAAGTGAGAGAAACGAAGAGCTACCTTCGTATCATATCATAAGTCGTATCTTCTATGACTCTTCAGTCAATTGTGCATGCATGTCATTTCCATTTTTTCTAAGCATTTTTATATTTGGCCTTTATTTTGCTCCAGATGAGTTTTTCTGTGTTATAAATTTATTTTTAAGTGCAAGATAACCATAAGCCCTTAAAAGGTTGAAAAATTGGTGAAAATTGACCAAAACAAGAATGCACCTCCAAAGAATGACTCCCTTGCACACCTTCTCCACCAACCATTGCCCACAAGCAAGTCTTCCATTGGTCAGTTTAATAGGCCTAATGAATTACATGTTATATGCAAAGGATATTAACCTTCAAATTGTTGTTTATTTGAGGGTTAATATGATATATGGTATACTATAAATTATATAAATTTATTTTTGGTGCTCAATAAAAATATTTCTTTATCTTTAAAAATTGTCTGTGTATATTGGGTTGGGCCATTGTGGTAGGCAGAATTCTAAGAGGGCCCTCAAGATTTCCATCTGCTGGGGTAGGCGTCCTATAAAATTCCCTCCCCTTAGGTATGGCTGGGACCTGTAATTATGATGGGATATAATTTTTGTGATTAGGTTATTATCTCATATTGGGAAAGTAGGGGAATTTTGGAGATGTAACAAGATCCCTAATCAGTTGGCTTTAATCTAATCAAAGGGGAGATTATCCTGAGTGGACCTGAGCTAATCATCTGGCTGGTTGAAAAGGGGTCTAGAGGTCAGAGACAGAAAAAAATCAAAGAGATTTGAAGCACCAGAGATGCTCGCCTGTTGGACTTGAAGAAACAACTGCCATGTTGTACAGGAAGCCGCTTGCCAGGGAATGAATGGTCAGTGGCTGTTAAGAGCTGAGGGGCTTAGTCCTACAACCGTAGCAAATTAGAGTCTATGAATAACTAGTGAGCTTGGAAGAGGACCCCAAGCCTAAAATGAGGTCATAGCCCTGGCTGACACCTTGATTTTAGCCTGCTAAAACCCTGAGCAGAGAGCTCACCTAAATAGTGCCTGGATTTGGGTGGGTTTTTTTTTTTTTTTTTTTGAGAGAGAGAGTCTCGCCCTGTTGCCTTGGGTAGAGTGCAGTGGCATCATCATAGCTCACTGCAACCTCAAATTCCTGGGCTCAAGCAATTCTCTCTCTGTCTCTTTTTTTTTTTTTTTGTGAGAGAGTCTTGCTCTGTTGCCAGGGCTAGAGTGCTGTCACATCAGCCTAGCTTACACCAACCTCAAACTCCTGGGCTCAAGCCATCTTCCTGCCTCAGCCACCAGAGTAGCTGGGACTATAGGCACATGCTACCAAGCCCAGCTAATTTTTCTATTTTTAGCAGAGACAGGGGTCTTGCTCTTGCTCAGGCTGGTCTCGAACACCTGACCTCAAGCGACCCTCCCACCTCAGCCTCTTAAGAGCACTAGGATTACAGGTGTGAGACACCGTGCCAGCCTTGTGTTATTTTAATTCACTAAATTTCTGATAATTTGTTATGCATCAATAGAAAAATGATACAGATGTGTATAAGTTATATATTGCCACAATAATATATAATAAACCACCCCCAAGCTCACTGGTTTAAAGGAACCACCATTTATTACTTGTCATGACTTTATGGGTCACTTGGACAATTCTGTTGATCTGGGCTGGGGTAGGCTAATCTCACCTGGACTTTGTAATGAATCCACAAACAACTGCAGGATTGGCTAGTCTAGAATGGCTTTATCTGTGATGACTTGGCTCCACTCCACGTGATCTCTAATCCTCCAGCAGGCTAGCCTGTGTTTGATCTCATGATAGTGGCTAGGTTTAAAGAGAGAAAGGGGCCCGACTTGGCAGCTCCCACCTATAGTCCCAACTACTAGGAAGTCTTAGGCAGGAGGATCACTTGAGCCCAGGAGTTTGAGGCTGCAGTGAGCTACAGTGATGTCACTGCACTCTAGCCCGGGCAACAGAGTGAGACTCTGTCTCAAATAAAACAAAAAGTTAAAGAGAAAACACTTAAGCAATTTTTCAAGACCGCTTTTCTCAAGGTTGCTACTGTCCTGTTGGCTGAAGCAAGTCACATGAGAAGAGAAATGAAAATATATTCGTACAAAGACTCACACAAAAATGTTCATAGCCATTTTATTCATAACTGCCAACAACTGGAAACAACCCAAATGCTTATCAATTGGAGAAAGAATAAACTAATTGTGGGATAGTGACAAAATGGAATGGTATTCAGCAATAAAAGAATGAATTACTGATCCAAGCTACAATGTGGATGAATATCAAAACATTATGTTGAGCCAAAGAAGTCAGACACAGAAGAGTACATTCTGAATGTTTCCATTCATGTGAAGCTGAAGAACAGGTAAAACTAATCTATGGTGATAGAAATCAGGACAATGGTTCTCTATAGAAGATGGGGATGGAAAGAAAGAGGGCAAGGGGGTGCTCTCTACGTTCATGGAAACGTGTTTTATACACCAGTACATAAATGTATCAAAACTCTTTAAATTGTGTGCCTTATGCATTTCACTGCACCTAAATTTTACTTAAAAAAACAAACACTGGTGTAGTAGAAAGAACACAAGCATTGGTGTTAAAAGCCTTAGATTTTAATACCATTTCCAGTTCCTAGCTGTGTAAAGTCACTTAATCTTCATAGGTTTTAAATTTTTCAGCTACAAAATGGGAAAGTTTATTTACCTCACTGGATTTTTTTTTTATTTTGTTAAAATATACATAACACAAAATTTACCATTTGAATCATATTTAAGTACACAGTTCTGAAGCATTAAGTACATTTACATTGTTGTACAAGCATTACCGCCATCCACCTCTGGAACTTTTTCATCTTTCCATCTGAAACTTGTACCCATTAAACACTAAGTCTTCATTTACTCCTTCCCCAGCCTCTGGTACCCATATATTCTACTTCCTATTTCTGTGAAATTGACTAATCTTAGGAACCTCTTATAAGCGGAATCATAAAATGTGTGTTCTTTTGTGACTGATTCATTTCACTTAGCATAATATCTTCAAGGCTCATCCATGTTGTAACATGTCAAAATTTCATTCTTTTTAAAGGCTGAATAATATTCCATTATATGCCTATACCACAATTTGTCCATTCATCCATTGATAGACACTTAGGTTGCTTCCACCTTTTGGCAATTATAATTAATGCTGCTATGAACATGGTTGTGCTAGTATCTATTCAAGTCTTTGCTTTCACTTCTTTTGGGTATATACTCAGAAGTGGATGTGCTGGATCATATTCATGTATAATCTTTCTTCCCTTCTTTCTTTCTTTTCTTTCTTTCTTTCTTTCTTTCTTTCTTTCTTTCTTTCTTTCTTTCTTTCTTTCTTTCTTTCTTTTTCTTCCTTTCTTTCTTTCTTTCTTTCTTTCTTTCTTTCTTTCTTTCTTTCTTTCTTTCTTTCTTTCTTTCTTTCTTTCGATAGTGAATCAGAGAGAGTAGAGAAGGAACAAAGAAATCTGGAAATTAGTTGTAAACATCACTGCACTTGAACCAACCTCTGTGATGAATCACCATACTGTTTTCCATAGTGGCTACACTATTTTACACTCCCATCAGTAATGCACAAGGATTCCAAATTTCTTTATGTCCTCACTAACGCTTGTTATTTTCTGTTTTGTTTGTTTGTTTGTTTGATAATCGCTACCTTAATGGGTATAAAGTGGTATCTCACTGTGATTTTGATTTGCATCCATAATTACTAGTGATGTTGAACATCTTTTCTTTTCTTTTTTTGAGAGAGGGTCTCACTTTGTTGTCTGGGCTAGAATGCAGTGGCATCATCATAGCTCACTGCAGCCTCCAACTCCTGAGTTCAATTGATCCTCCTGTCTCAGCCTCAGTCTTCTGAGTAGCTGGCTCAGACTACAGGCTGTCACCACCACAACTGGCTGATTTGAAACATTCTTTTTATAGAGAGTCTTCCTGTGTTGCTCAGGTTGGTCTTGAACTCCTGATTCGAACTCCTGTCCTCAAGCAATCCTCTCGCCTCAGCCTCCTAAAGTGCTAGGATTACAGGAATGAGCTACCGTGTCCACTGATCATCTTTTTAATGCTTATTTTCCATTTGTATATCTTTGGAGAAATGTCTATTTAAGTTCTTTGCCCATGTTTTAATTGTTTGTTTTTTGTTATTGAGTTATCGGAATTCCTTATATATTCTTTATATATTTTTGGTATAAATCCCTTATCAAATATACAATTTACAAATATTTTCTCTCATTCTGCGGGCTGCCTTTTTACTCTGTTGGTAGTACCCTTTGATACATAAAAGTTTTAATTTTGATGAAGTTCAATTTTCTTTTGTTGTCTGTTCTTTTGGTGTCATATCCAAGAAATCATTGCCAAATCCAATGTTGTGAAGCTTTTGTCCTTATTTTTTCTTCTAAGTGTTTTTATAGATTTAGCTGTTATGTTTAGGTCTCCCATTTTGAGTTAATTTTTGTCTGCGGTATAAGGTAAGGCTCCAACTTCATTCTTTTGCCTGTGACTATCCAGTTTTCCCTGTAGTATTTGTGGAAAACCCTGTCCTTTCCCCGAATGAATGGTGTTGGCACCCTTGTTGAAAATCATTTGACCATATATGCAAAGGTTTATCCCTGGGCTCTTCATTCTAGTCCCTTCATAAGTCTGTCTGTCTTTATGCCAGTACCACGTTGTTTTGATTACCATGACTTTGTAGTAAGTTTTGAAATCAGGAATTGTGAAAACTCAAACTTTGTTCTTCTTTGTAAAGATCATTTAGCTATTTGGGGTCCCTCGAGATTCCATATGAATTTTAGAATAAAATTTTATATTTCTGCAAAAGTCATTAGGATTTTGATAAGGATTGCATCGATTTGTATATTATTTTGGATAGTATTGTCATCTTAACAAAATTAAGTCTTCCAATCCATGAGCACATGATATCTTTCCATTTGTTTGTGTCTTCTTTAATTTCTTTCAGCAACATTTTGTAATTTCCAGTGTACAAGTCATTAACCTCTTTGGTTAAGTTTATTCCTAAGTATTTTATTATTTTTATTGCTATTATAAAGGAAATTGTTTTCTTTATTTTTTTATTGTTCATTGTTAGTGTATAGAAACACAACTGATTTTTGCCTGTTGATTTTGTATCCTGCAACTTTGCTGAATTCACTTATTAGTTCTAACAGTTTTTTTGTGGAATCTTTAAGATTTTCTACATGTAAGATATGTCATCCACAAACAAAAATAATTTTACTCCTTTTCCAATTTTGATGTCTTTTATTTCTTTTTATTGCTCAATTTCTTTGGCTAGGACTTCTATTACTAGGTTGTATGTAACTAGTGAAAGCAGACATATTTGTCTTCTTCCCGATATTAGAGGAAAAGCTTTCAGGCTTTTACCAGTATGACGTTGGCCATGGGTTTTCACATATGGTTTTTATTATGTTGAGCTAATATCCTTCTATTTCTGGTTTGTTGAGTGTTTTTATCATGAAAAAGTATTAAATTTTGTCAAATGATTTTACTGCATCAATTGAAATGATCATGGGTATTTTTTCCCCTTTATTCTGTTAATATGGTATACTGCATTGATTGATTTTCATATTTTGAGCCATCCTTGCATTCCAGAGATAAATTCAACTTGGTCATCATGATGGTTAAATTTATATGTCAACTTGAGTGGATCAAGGAATACTTAGAGAACTGGTAAAAGCTGGAAAGCTGAGTGTGGTGGTGGTGTGTACCTATAGTCCCAGCTACACAGGAGGCTGAGGCAGGAGGATTGTTGAACCTGGAAATTCAAGGCTATAGTGCACCATGATTATATCTGTGAATGGCCACTGCACCCCAGCCTGAGTAACATAGGGAGACCCTGTCTCAAAAACAAATAAATGAATAAAAAAGAACTGGGTTAATTTCCAGGTTATTTCTGGGTGTGTCTATAAGTGTGTTTTCAGAAGAGACTGTCTTGTGAGTCAGTGAACAGAGTGGGGAAGATCCACCCTCAACATGGGCAGGTACCATCCACTTGGCTGGCCCAGATAGAACAAAAAAGGAGAGAAAACGATTTCCTCTTTCTCTCTCTCTCTCTCCTGGAGCTGGGACACTCTCCTCCTTCCTGCCTCGGGGCATCAGAATTCCCAGGCTCTCTGGTCTTAGTACTTATACCAATGGCCTCCTAGGTTCTCAGGTCTTTGACCTCAGACTGAAAATTATACCATTAGCTGTCATGGTTCTGAGGCTTTCAGACTTGGACTACTTACCAGCAACCCAAGATCTCCAGCTTGCTGTTGGCCAATCATGGGACTTCTAAGCTTCCATAATCTTTTTTTTTTTTTTTTTTGAGACAGTCTTGCTCTGTTGCCCTAGGTAGCGTGTAGTGCAGTCCTGGGCTCAAGCGATCCTCTTGCCTCAACCTCCTGAGGAGATGGGACTGTAGGTGCATGCCACCCCACCATACCCAGCTAATTTTTCTATTTTTAGTAGAGACGGATTTGGCTCTTGCTTAGGCTGGTTTTGAACTCCTAAGCTCAAGCAATTCTCCCGTCTCAGCCTCCCCAGGTGCTAGGATTATGGGCATGAGCCACTGTGCCCAGCCAGCTTCCATAATCTTATGAGTCAATTCCCCTAATAAATTTCCTCCTCCTCTCTCTCTCTCTCTCTCTCTCTCTCTCTATATATATATATATACACACATATGTAAATATATGTATAGTTTTATTCTATTAAATAGAAGAACTCTGACTAATACAATCATGATTTATTAGGTTGGTGCAAAAGCAATTGTAGTTTTAGACCATGAATTTTAAATCATTATAACTAGGCTCAAACACATCTTTATTAATCAAAACAGGAACCATTACAATCAACACAGTTTTGCCAATGAGAAATAAGTTTGTTTATTCCTGTAGCGTAAAAATCCATGCTTCAGGATTCGATGAACTCTTAGAAAGCATTTTCTGCATCCTGCTGGTTGTGGAAGCATTTTCCTTGAAAAAGTTGTCCACATACTTGAAGAAGTGGTAGTCAGGTAGTGAGAAGTCAAGTGAATATGGCGGATGAGCAAAACTTCATAGCCCAGTTCGTTCAACTTTTGAAGCATTGGTTGTGCAATGTGCAGTCAGGCATTGTCGTGGAGAAGAATTGGGCCCTTTCTGTTGAACAATGCTGGCTGCAGGTGTTGCAGTTTTCTTGCAGTTTTTGGTGTATCTCATTGATTTGCTGAGCAGACTTCTCAGATGTAATGGTTTCGCTGGGATTCAGAAAGCTGTAGTGGATCAGACCAGCAGCAGACCACCAAACAGTGGCCATGACCTTTTTATGGTGCAAGTTTGGCTTTGGGAAGTGCTTTGGAGTTTCTTCTTGGTTCAACCACTGAGATGGTTGTCGCCTGTTGTATAAAATCTACTTTTCGTGGCACCTCACAATATAATCAAGAAATGGTTTGTTGTTGTTGCATACAAGAAAAGAAGACGACATTTCAAAACCATGATTTTTTGATTCTTGGTCAGCTCATGAGGCACCTACTTATTGAGCTTTTTCACCTTTCCAATTTGCTTCAAACGTTGAACAACCGTAGAATGGTTGACCTTGAGTCCTTCAGCATCTTCTCATGTTGTTGTAAGAGGATGAGCTTTGATGATTGCTCTCAATTGGTCTTTGTCAACTTCCGACGGCCGGCCACTTCGCTCCTTATCTTCAAGGCTCTCCTCTCCTTTGCAAATATTCTTTTTTTTTTTTTGAGACAGAGTCTCACTCTGTTGCCCAGGCTGTAGAGTGCCGTGGCATCAGCCTAGCTCACAGCAACCTCAAACTCCTGGGCTCAAGCAATCCTTCTGCCTCAGCCTCC
>CAUYRT010108451.1:0-15229 GCA_963574885.1 Lepilemur ruficaudatus
CAACATATTTAGCATCTTAAAAAAAAAAAAAAAAAAAAAAAAAAAAAAGCGTGAAGAATTGATCCAGAGACTTCCCATTGTCTCAATATCCCAACAACCCTCTTAAACAGTTCCAGGTACTCTTCTCTCTTCTAGAGTACCCATCCCCAGCTCCTTCAACTATTCTTCACACACCATGGGAGTATGTGAAATCTGAGGGGACACCAGCTAGTATATATAGAGAGAGGAACAGCAGAGGCCAAAAGATATGATACTGAGTAAACACCTATTTTACAGTAGAAATTGAACCCAGTGACGGTACCAGAAGAGGCTCTAGTCCCATTCTATTACAAAGTAGCAATATAAACCCAGGTAATAATAATAATTTAATAAAAACACACACTGTCATGTATCTCTTACCAGGTGCCAGGCATGGTTATACATACTTTACCTATTTGTTATAAACATTACATTTTAATAAACGCTTTACTCATGTAATGGGGGTTCATGAGAGCTCTAGTGACTCCTCCCAACCCAAAGAATCATCCCTGAGTCAGTAAACACAGAAATATTAGTCAATAGGTCAGATGAGTACATACCAGATCACTAGATGCCCCTTCAGAACTCTGGTGCTCTTCAGACAGGATCAGGATGCTCCACTACTAAAGGAAAATATTGGTGATCTTTTCCTAATTAAAAAGAAATTCAGTTAGTGGATAGAACAGTCTTAATTTTAAGCTTTCCTCCTATAAACATACCTTTATTACCCACTCTTGTCTTCTAGCTCATGTTAGCAGATGACAAATAGAAATCTACAAGAAGCAATCAAAGATCAACTAAGAGAGTGGATGGATGTGTGATTCTTACAAATTGTATGCAGTTTTACTTTTATGTTGGAATGCAAAAATCTGCATTGATATAATATTTTCTGATAGTAAAGTTATGCCTAGCTTACAGAGTTGAGGTCAATCAAGAGCTCATGCTATCCATTTCCTGGCTTCCACTGAGATTTACAACCTGATTCAGCTTGAGGATCATTGGTATAAAGCACACATCAAAGTCCATACTAATGTTTTCCACGACATGAAGAAAAAACGAAGATCACAGTGAAAATGCTGCCATGGGAAATGCATTTGCAGAAGCAACTATAAAAATGGATTTGAAGTACAAAGCAGGAAAGCTCACAGATGTAGGCCAGACGTATTAAACTTGATTATAAAAGCTACTGAAGTGACTAGAACCAAAATGTACAAAGAAATTGTTGACTGAGCTCTAAGCCCCCAAAGTACATGGATAAACAAGAATAAACCCAAAGAAAAAGTGATCAAAGAACTTAAGATATTTGGGAATGAAATAAAGGAAATGAATGAGAGTCTAAGAAATACAGCCTATGGAAATTCACCATGATCCAGAAAATAGCCTTTCTAGTAGCATTTAAAGACAGAAACACAACAGAAATGATTAGCCAAAGAACTGTAAGGTGGTTTACTTTATTTTACCAGTAACATACGCCATTATGATTTGCCTCAAAATAATCCTGCTAGGTAGGGTGTGAGGTTTTGATTAGGGAGAGAATAATGAAACAAAAGTGCCATGAGTTCTATTCATTGTAGATGGACATGAGGACATGTAATTGCAGATTAACTGTACTATTAGAGATTAATTGTACTATTGTCTCTACTTTTCTGTGTGTGAGAGTTTCCATAATAAGTTTTTAAACCATCATGTTATCAGAGGGGTTCAAGAAATGAAATGTGGAATAATGGTGGAAGCCAGGGTACCATGAAGTTTGACCTTGAGCAAACTGAAATAAATATATCAAAGGATGGATAACATAGTTTGTATAGGTTGGAGTAAAGATCTTGAACACGGACTTACTGAACAAAACACCAGGTTTACAACAAAGGCATAACAAACCAGATATTATTGTTCATGGAGGTGATTTAGAGGAACTCCATAAATAATTGTCCAATTATTTGTAAGTTAGTACACACGGCCTCCTGATGGAATTTACTGAACTGACAAGAAGCGCAGAAAAAGGGCTGGGCATGAAGGTTCATGCCTATAATCAATCCTAGCACTATGGGAGGCCAAGGCGGGAGGATACCTTGAGCTCAGGAGTTTGAAACCAACCTGAGCAAGAGCAAGACCCCATCTCTACCAAAAATATAAAAATTAGCCACACGTGGTGGCAGGGGCCTGTAGTCACAGCTACTGCAGAGGCTGAAGCAGGAAGACCTCTTGAGGCCAGGAGTTTGAGGTTGCAGTGAGCTATGATGATGCCACTGCACTCTACCTAGGGGGACAGAGCAAGATTCTGTCTCAAAAAAAAAAAAAAAGGTATAACCCAATCTTGATTAACACTAAGCTTCAGGTCAACTACTTCTAGATGTTTCTCCCACATGAATGGCTAGAAATCCCTGTCTTCTTCAGTCCATATCCTCCATGCTGTTGATTTTCCTTTTTTTTTTTTTTTCTTTTAGCTAGATGTAGACCTACAAACATATAGGATCCTTGTAAAATTTCCCCTTCTAGGTTTTGGACTATCATCTAACCTGCTTAGATAATTCAGAATCTGACTCTGACATTCCACAGGTTGGCCATTCCTTCCTGATTTAAGACTCCATTAATTCCATGAGCATATCTTCTGCATCTTCATCTATATACCACTGACAAAGATAATGAAGAGGACAGGGTAAAGGACAATGACCTATGGATATCCCTTCCACTGGGACACTTACTAATTATTCAACAAGCTGCAAATTAACCTCACTAAACAATTATTTGGCCTACATTTCTAATTCTCATCTAAAGGAGTCCAGATCCATCAATTTAGGTAATCCTAATTAAAAAAAAAAAAAACAAGGAAACTACGAAGAGTTATGGAAGTTTACATTTACATTGATGTCTCAATTTCTTCACATTTATTGTCTATATCAAGCATAAAAGAATAGGTTCCAAATTGTCAATTCCAAACAAGCAGTGTGGCTACCTAGAGTGTTGTGTTGAGAAGAATCTTAAGACCTGACCACTGCAGGAAAAAGTTCTGTACTTGATTAACGGTGCCTGCCAGGAAATAAATTAGTGGCACAAGTAACACATTTTTGCCATTGTCTGCCTATACAGTCAGGTCACAAACGCCTTACCCTAGAATCCTACATCTGGTCGACACATTCTCAATCTATTAATGGTGGGAGGAATGTTGATGAGCCAGAAGAGGCCAAAGCCCCGTCAAAAGCAGGCTGTTTATGTCAAAAGCAGGTTGTAATTCCTGAAAACCCCTTATCACTTTGCCCCAACTTCTCATTGGCTCTATGCTGTACCCACACCCTCATCTTCCTAGAAGCTACAGGTTTAAAGGAATCATCAATATGTTGAAATTTCAGCCAGGGGCGTATTCTCTTGGGGGGTAGGGAGGAGAATTTCAGCCAGGGAAAGATGGTTTGTGGCAACATCAGCTGGAGTTTGAATGTTCCTGTGGGTCCTTAACAACACGTGTTGAATGAAGAAATAAATGAATAGAAACACTGATAGCCATGTTGGAAATTAAGTTTCTTAATACAGAGCTAATGGTCATTCACATGAACCAGTTAGATTTTGAAGATCAGCCCGCGCATGCTGATCATTGGTAACATAGTTTCCTACAAGAAAATGTCGCTGGAAGTCCCATTTAACTGACAGTTTTCGAACACACTGGACAAGGATTTGAATCTTTGCTTCAAAATTAAGCACATGCACCACCAACTTGCACAATTTGTTCACATTTTCAAGAGTATAAATCTCATCTTCCCATGTTAAGTTATTCATGCTTATAACATGCCTGAGGGCGCAGCAACTTTGATTCAGTGTTCATTGAACGACCCCTAGGAGCACGGTTTCTAAACCATCCCTCCAGATCTGACCAGGTCTGCTCGAATCCGAGTCTTCAACTCTTCCCTCTTTTCAACTCACACTAATTAATTCACTAAGTGCCTAGCACTGGGAATAAAATAAAAAGTAATGTCCGTCTTCTCAGCTCTCACACAGCTTAGTCTCCAGGAAAGTGTAAGTCATCAAACATACATACTCCACCTATAGCGCCTAAAGCACACCTGGCAGCTCCTCCTCCTCCAACAGCCCCGCCCCCTCCCCGCAGGTCCCACCCGTTTCCCCATCAGGCTCCTCCTCTCCTTCCGTGGTCCCATTTCTTCTTCATCCAGCTCCTCTCCTTCCTCCAGCAGTTCCTACCGTGCCACAAAGCCCTTCTTCCAACAGCTGTCCCATTCGGGAAAACGTCCCCGCTTGTCCCACCAATCTCCGCCGCTTCCTCCATTGACCACGCCCCCGCGACCAGGAGCCCCGCCCCCAACGGTTCCTCCCGCCCACCTTGGTGCAGCCCCAGGTCCTCACTACCGCGCCCCTTTTGCTTCCACACGTCAGAGGGTCGCTTTCTTCCGAACGGGGCAGGGCCTCTCGCTCTGTCGCCCGTGCAGTGGCCGAGGGCCTTGCGCGGGCTCGGGGTAGCCGCTGCTCACACCCGCATGTGGGGGTGGGCGAGGGGGAAGGCCCCGCGCCAGCTAGTCCCGGCCGGCGGGCTAGCGCTACGAGCTGCCGGCTGCCGGCCGGCCGTTGCCTGGGTTACGGCCGCGCTGGGGGCGGGCCCGCGGGATTCGCAGCGGAAGTGACGTACGCAGCCCCGCGCCACAAAGCCGAGCGCGGGAGGCTGGTGTGGCGGATTGCGGAGGCGGGGTGAGCTGGCGGCTGACAGCGGGTCGCGCACTTCCCTGCAGCTCCTGGAGGCCCCGGGCTCCTTGGAGAGGTACGCTTAGCCGTGATGGCAGGCCCGGGACGGGGACGGGGACGGTGGGGCTGGAGGCGCGAACTGCAGCTGCTAAGGCAGCCTTCCCAACCTCGTACCGCCGGCGTCTGGGCGCGCTAGTTCTGTGGGGGACTCTCTTGTGCCTTCTAGGAAGGATGCTTAGCAGATGCTAGACGGCCTAAAATGCCCCCAGATTTTGCCAGCTGACCCTTAGGGGCAGAGTCGCCCCCGCCAGGGTTGAGAACTGCCCTGCTAGTTTCCCACCAGCGCAAACTTCAAGGCAGCATCGCTCACTTAACTGGGACCCTACTAGGTTGAATTTAATGTCCTATCAGTTGATAATCTGGTTTGGTCCTCCTTTAATTCTGTTGACTACAGAGTTTGAAACTATCCGATTAAGATAAGGATTTGGATTTGTTACTCAAGTTCTAACCTACTTTCTCAGTTTCTGGGGAGTAGCTTAACTGAAGTTTACTAAATGAATATTAAACAACTTGACTAAAGCACATTCTTATAAGTACATGTAGAAGTTGGAAGATCTGGAAACCAATTTCCTTTGTGCTGTGTCTGCATATCCCAATGTGAAATCTGCTGGGGATCACTTTTTATATTTAGCAGGTAAAAGTCTGATAGCATGATTGAGTAGAAACGTTAAACGACAAGTGTTTTGGCTAGTCAACCTTATAAAAAGCCAACACAGAGATTGAATCAAGGTACCAGAAACTAGTGGAATAAGATCCCAAATAGCAAAAGGGATGTTTCAAGAACAGAGAAAGATGGGGACACGGAATATATGGAACTGTACTTTCTGCCCAGTTTTGCTGCGAACCTGAAGCTGCTCTTAAAAAAATAAAATCTATTTAAAGAAAAAATAACAGGAAGGACTGACAAGGGTAGGTGGAAGCCCTGTTGCAGGAAAGAAAGAGGAATTTAATCACTGTAAAGAAAGGGCCCTCTCTGAGGATGGAAAGCAAGTGTGTGATTCAGTTTCAAAGAATACACTAAAAAGGGCATACTTACAGTTAGCATAATTTCCAAAACTTAATGTGGGCTGTACTCTTTCTTGTAGCCTCAGAAAAACTGCAGAAATGCAGAAAAATTCAGAAATTCTGATTTACTGAGGAATTGATCTGAAATGCTAGCCTCATTTTCATGCTAGTACGCCTATGCAGAGGGCCCTCTAGTGGTTTCTTGATTAAGAACCTAAAGCCATCAACTGTTAAACACTTGGGGAGGTGATATGGGAACAAAGGGTAACCTATTCCATTTCTGAAGTTTTAATTATTAGCATTCTTCAAAAGTGTTATTACGCGATTCTCTTAAGGCCAAAACCATTCAAAAGGAATATGTGAGGTCGAAGACCTCAAATGCCACTGAGTCAGTCAATTTGGAGGGGCATTCAAAGCCTTTTTGGCAGCACTGACAGAAATGGCAGTGAACTTGGCTTCACTCATTCTAAAGTGAAAGAGCAGGTTGCCATATGTTCTGCTCAGCGTGGTTGTTACAGAGCAAGTGTGTGTGTCTTTGGGAAGGGAAAATAAACTGCCCACCTTTTCTAGAGACTATAATCACTGATGTACTTTCACTCTAGAATGGCCATTTCTGCTTCCCACCTCTAGAACATTCATTTTCCCCCAGCCCAGCCCTGCCAAGATTACCATTTATGTACTTAAAAGAATTTTTTTTAAAGAAATGAGGTTTTGCTATGTTGCCCAAGGCTGGATTCAAACTCCTGGGCTCAAGCAAACCTCCCACTTCAGCCTCCTGAGTAGCTGGGATCACAGGCAAGCACCACCATGCCTGGTTCATTTAAGTATTTTTATAGTAATAGTTGCTAAGGGACTTGCTAAGGTGGTAGTATCTGAATACTTCTCTTTTTCATATAGGAAAAAGATAGGAAAATGATAGAGGAATTTGTCTCCTCTTGCTTTGTGTGTATACATAACCTCACCCCCAAAATATCAGCATATTACAGTTGGTTAAATTCGAGAGTCTACTACATTAGTTACTTGAAAATACCTTTTGGCACTGTAAATATGCTTAAGCATATTCAAAGAATATTCATCAAGTCAGTATCTGAGCTCATAAAGCCTCACTGTGTCCACTTCTCATTATTTAAGTAGCAGTCCTGACTGTGGTTTAACTTCTTAAGAATATTATGTGCCATGCTAATGAAAACTTTCACGTTTCCTTGTTTTTTCTCTTCTCTCTTCTAACCTAGCATGACAGGAAAACACCCAGTGGTATATTTTTGATTATAGTAAAGATGACAAAAAAGTGCTTAATGCCATCAGGCCATTAGATCTTTGCCTAAGAAAAATCAGGTTTGTGACTGAAAGGAAACATTTTCTTGGAAACTTTCATTGTTATGGCTTAAATTTCCTTTTAAAAAATAACTTTC
The DNA here is from genome assembly GCA_963574885.1 of Lepilemur ruficaudatus. Classification (NCBI taxonomy): domain Eukaryota; kingdom Metazoa; phylum Chordata; class Mammalia; order Primates; family Lepilemuridae; genus Lepilemur; species Lepilemur ruficaudatus. Next base: position 7,179 of record CAUYRT010108451.1, read on the forward strand.
CATAAGCTAAGTTAGCATTTTCACAAATACTAGCATAGTCACTAAATGAAATATTAACATCAAAACAACATGATTAATGAAGAAGTTGAATATTTTATTATTTTGCTGCAAAGCTGTTGCTCACTGTATAAAAATAGCACCAGCAAATGCAGTATATGCAAAATTAAGATAATATTGTTTCATTTGATACTGTACAACCAAGAAAAACTTCAATACTCTCGGTTATTTCCAGTGGAAAGACCATTAAGTATTTCAACCCAAATCCTGGTATGGATGTGAGCAAGTTACAGTATTATATAAGGCTTAAGATAACAATGTTATCCTTGAATTACATAATTTTTATAACTAGTTTTTTACCATGGATAATTTGATGAATTCTGAATACTAGAGCCTAGCCTAAAAATCATAGAGTATTGTGAAAAAGATGCATATTTTGTTTATCCACAATCATTAGAAAGTTAAGGAGTATTTTCTTTCATTAGCAGTGTTGAGAGTAGTCGCTATTTTAAGTCATCTGTCCACCACTAATTTAAGACAGCTATGCTGGGTTAAGTTATTTCACACTAGTTTATTTAGGGGTTCCATTTTCACTCCTCAATAGATTTTACGTATTTCTCATATGCTTCTTCACTCATTAGTTCATCTAGTTCTGAAGGGTTACTCAGTGTCATCTTGATCAGCCAACCTGCAACCAAAAAATAATCTTATATTCCAAATTAACTTCTTAAAAAGTCATAATCATCCAAAATGTAAATTTCTGCGTGCCTCAAAATTAATCTAGTATTCTTTACGTACATCACATATAGTATTTGTTCATGGAACTTTTAAATTTTAGCCTTCAGAATTATATATATGGCAGCTGAATAGAATTATAGCCATAATGAATTGAGAACTCTTGGGTTATAATAAGCATTAACAATTGACATTTAAATCTTTAATTCAAATATACAAAGCCAGATATATCTTTCTTTAACAAAAGGAACACAACACTAATTATTGAGATTAAGGGCATTAGAAATCAGTAGTAGAAGATTTAGAAGGGCTAGGTGATAGGCAATAGAGAACCACAGCCTAATCCTAACTTTGCCATTTACGGGCCATGTGACACTGACAGATAAATCCTTTGGAGCCTCTGTTCATCTATAAAATGGAAAATATTGCTGTTAGCTTACTCACTACATTATTATTATATGAAAATCCGAGAAAACCAAAAATTAATGCAATATATTTTATGTTTTATGTTTACCTACATCAAACAATATGTGTGGACAGTTTATGTTTGAAGAGGTAAATACTTGGCAGGTGTTCACACCATAACAACCAAGAATCGACAACTGACACTAAAAACAAGTATTAGTTGCAAAATAAGGCAATGTTTTTGTTGTCAGAGATCTTAAATATAACCCTATGTATTCAGCTAATCTTTTTTTTTCCTTTTTAAAGCAGAACATCTCTATTTAATACTAAGAAGTAGAAAGAGATGAAGTCACAATCAACTAAACTTACTTTAAACTCTACATTAAATGTTAACTGTAGCAGTAATTCCTTGAAAAATTTCCGGCAACAACTTACCATCTTCGTAACAAGATTTGTTAACAAGTCCAGGGTTTTCTGCCAGAGCTCCATTAATTTCTGTTACTTCTCCTGATAAAGGAGAATAGAGTTCACTAGCAGCTTTCACACTTTCCAAAGCACCAAACTCCTCTAAATGGAAAAAATTAAAGAAAATACTCAATGTTAAAAGTCAACGACTTGAAAATATAAAATACAGAGAATTAGTCACCTCTGATACAGTCATAATAAAAAATTCCAAATTTCTTCAATTAAAAATAAAACCATAGGTTTTGTCATGCTTATACTAACCTATGAGAAAGGTATAAAACAGCCTCAATAAAATAGACTTATCTGTCCTGGACATAGTGAATAACAAATGGTAATGTGTCCTAATACCAGATGTGTGTAAGTTCAGTGAAACTCAACTTTCTTCAAACTTACTGTGGCTCAGGAAAAAAAATTTGCGGCAAATTAATAAACTTCTCTTTCCTTCTGTCCCCACCCCAGAATAAAAACAAAGAGCACAGGGTGCCTAGAATACAAGCAGAAAACTATAGTCTTAATTATTTGAGAGGTCAGAGGATAGAATGTGGGGTTGCCAGAGTGGCTGGAAATTGAGGTTTGAAATCCTGAAAATAAGGAAGCCGTGGTAAAGAGAAAAAAGCACAAACAGATCCTAACCCACATGTGGGAATTAGCAAAGGATCTTAAAGTAGCTATTTTAAATTTGTTCAAAGACCTAAAGAAAAATATCATCATCATACTGAGTGAACATATGGGGGAAATACTTGCAAAGAAATAGAAATTTCAAAAGTGGACATTCGGCCGGGCGCGGAGGCTCACGCCTGTAATCCTAGCACTCTGGGAGGCCAAGGCGGGTGGATTGCTCAAGGTCAGGAGTTTGAGACCAGCCTGAGCAAGAGCGAGACCCCCATCTCTACTATAAATGGAAAAAAATTAATTGGCCAACTAAAAATATATGTAGAAAATTAGCCGGGCATGGTGGCGCATGCCTGTAGTCCCAGCTACTCGGGAGGCTGAGGCAGAAGGATCACTTGAGCCCAGGAGTTTGAGGTTGCTGTGAGCTAGGCTGACGCCACAGCACTCTAGCCCAGGCAACAAAGTGAGACTCTGTCTCAAAAAAAAAAAAAAGTGGACATTCTAGAACTATAAAGTATAATATCTAAAATAAATTCACTGGATAGCATTAACAGACTGGAGACAGCAGATGAAATGATCAATAACCCTGAAAATCAACTGAAATTAACCAATCTAAATGGTTTAAAAAATAAAAAAGACTGAAAAATTAAAAGCCTCAAGAACCTGTGGGACAATATCAAGTGACCAGACAAAAATGTAATTGGACTACAGAACAAAAAGAAAGAATGCAGTAGGAAAAAAAATTTTTGAAGAAATAATGTCCAGAAAAATCTCCAGGCCAGGTATGCTGGCTCACTCCTGTAATCCTAGCACTTTGGGAGCCCAAGGCAGGAGGATCATTTGAGTTCAGGAGTTTGAGACCAGCCTGAGCAAGAGCAAGACCCTATCTCTACAAAGAAAATAGGAGTGAAAAATGAGTCCTCACTCCAGATCCTATGGCTATGAAAGGATAATAAATTACAAATATGAACATCTCTAAGCCAAATTTGAAAACATGACATAGAAAAATTCCTCTCAAAATACATAAGTAGCAACACCAATACAAAATAACAGAAAATTTGAATAGCCCTATACCTATTAAAGAATAAATTTAATTTTCTAACAAAAACTTTCCCACAAATCTTCAGGCCCAAATTTCACTGGTTAATTCTTTCAAACATTTAAGGAATAATATTATATTAATCTTGCATATTCTTTCAGAAAAACAGAGGTAGGAACTTTTACAGACTTATTTTATGAAGCCAATATAACTGTTTCCAAAACCTGACAAAGCAATTACAAGAAAAAGACCAGTGTTTCTCATGAACATAATATAGTAATCCTTAAAATAATTTGCAAATCAAATCCAGCAATTTATAAAAAGGGTAATTTTACATCCTAAGTGGGGTATATTCTAGTAAACAGGGTTGGTTAAACATGGGGAAAAAATAAATCTTAATAAAGAAGACCACATATGATCATCTTAACAGATGAAAATGAATGTGACAAAATTCAACATCCGTTAATGATAAAAACGCTCAGCAAATTAGATAAAGAAACCTCCTCAACTGATAAAGAGCATCTATGAAAAATCCCAGGGCTAACATCATGCCTAATGATGAAATATCAAATGATTTCTCATAAGGCAAGGAACAAGGCAGTGATGTCTACTCTCACCACTTCTATTCAACATTATACTGAGAGTCCCAGCCAGTGCAGTAAGGCAAGAAAATGCATAAAGATTGAAAAATGGGGCTGGGCATGGTGGCTCACGCCTGTAATCCTAGCACTCTGGGAAGCCAAGGCAGGAGGATTGCGTGGGGTCAGGAGTTCAAGACCAGCCTGAACAAGAGCAAGACCCCGTCTCTATTAATAATAGAAATTAGACAACTAAAAATATACAGAAAAAATGAGCCAGGCATGGTAGCACATGCCTGTAGTCCCAACTACCAGGGAGGCTGAAGCAGAAGGATTGCTTGAGCCCAGGAGTTTGAGGTTGCTGTGAGCTAGGCAGACGCAATGGCACTCTAGCCGGGGCAACAGAGTGAGACTCTGTCTCAAAAAAAAAGAAAAAAATGCAATTGAAAAACGGGACCAGCCTAGGCAACAACGTCTCTACAAAATATTTTAAAAATTAGCCAGTGCGCCTGTAGTTCTGGCTACCCCAGAGGCTGAGGCAGGAGAATTGCTTAAGCCCAGGAATTTGAGGTTACAGCAAGCTGTGACTGCACCACTGCACTCCAGCCCGAGCAACAAGAGACCCTATTTCTTAAAAAAAAAAGTCAATGGTAAAAGGCTTAAATAGATATTTCACCAAAAAAGATGAGTGGCAAAAAGCATATGGAAAGGGTTCTCAATAGTAATTTGTCACTAGGGAAATGCAAGTTAAAACCACATTGAGATCTGCAGCAGCTGGAACTCTCTCATATTGCTGGTAAGAATGTAAAGTGGTACAACCACCTGGGAGAAAGCATTTGGCAGTTTCTTATTAAGTTAAACATACACCTAAACGTGACCCAGAAATTCCAGTCCCACATATATTTACCCAAGAAAAATGAGGACATACATTCAAAGAAAAGACTTCCACAAGAAAGTTTATAGTAAGCTTTATTGATAATAGCCAAACCTGGAACAGTACAAAAGTCCATCAACAGGAGAATGGGCAAAAATGTGTTATATTCGTATGATGGAACACCATTCAGTAATCAAAAAGAATGAGTTACTGATCATTCAACATGAATGGATCTCAAAATCATGATATTAGACAAAAGCAGCCAGACAAATTGATACTGTATGATTCCTTTTAAATGAAGTTAAAGAACAGGTAATATTAACCTATGGTGTAGAAATCAGAGAAGAGATTATCTATTGAAAAGAGTTTTGATTGGGAGATTTACAGAGGTGTACACATATTTCAAAATTAATTGTACACTTAAGATCCATGCATTTCACTGGTATATAGATTTTATATCTAGTAAAAAAAAAAAAAAAACACCTTTAGCAGAAAGTACTAAAAGGGCATTCATTAATTTAAGGATATTATCTAAGACTTATATTCATAGAATTTTTTAAGCACAACAATGTTCATGCTGCTCACTAGCTATAAAGAGATGCTCAGAAACTTATCTGCTTCAGAGGGGCAGAGTGGATACACAGTAAATAAAACACAAGTTAGCCTGAGCAAGAACGAGACCCCATCTCTACTAAGAATAGAAAAAAATCAGCAGGGTGTGGTGGTGCGTGCCTGTAGCTACTTGGGAGGCTGAGGTAGGAGGATCACTTGAGCTCAGGAATTTGAGGTTGTTTTGAGGCTGATACCACAGCACTCTAGCTCAAGCAACAGAGTGAGACTGTCTCAACAACTAAAGTTTAAAAAAAAAAAAAAAGGAAAAAACAAAGAACAGTTTTGCTCTGTGATGTAAAAAAAGACAGATAAAGATTATCAATCACATCAAGGGTCTTAAGAAATCAGAATCTAGGAAGACCCACAAAAAGAAATATGACCTTTATTATATAATGGCCAAACAAGATATTCAGAGCTAGAAAACTGAAAAAGTTCAAGGTACACAATGGGGAAAAAACTAAGCAGAAAAAAATATAGCCAATACTGTCAAAGATACTTAGAAAACAGATACTTAAATTCTGTAGGACTATCATACATGTCAAGGAACTCATGAATAATATTCCAGATACTACCAGCTAAAATTTGTCAAGCACTTCTGTTATGCAGGACCTTCCACTCATTTAATCCTTACAACTACTCTGAGTTAAGTATCCTAATTTATAGATAATACCTAAATTAAGTAATTTTCTCATACAGTGTCTCTATGCGTAAAAAAAAAAAAAAAGAAAAGGTAATTTCCCCCAAAGTCATACAACTGGGGTCAGGATTTAAGACCAGGTTCTGATTCTTGAGTCCATGTTGTTTCTGGATACTGTCTACTGCCTCCAAAAAAGGGCCGCTTTTACTTTTTTAAACTTAATAGACCTCAGCTGTATGTGCAGGGTGCTGTTAAGAGCCATTTTCCTCTACTTCCTACCTTCCATTACAAAGTCTGAAAATACTCCTCATTCTTCCACCATCCCTAATAGCTAGGGACGGCAATACAGCCCAGACCTGGCTAACAGAACGTAAGAAAACATCTGCCAAGAGAGTGCTGGTTGACATGTTCCTTCTCAATAAACAAGAGAGCTTGCCCCTCCCTTTCTACTCTTGGATATTGTCATTTGAGAATGTGATTATTGCAGATTTCGTTATCATCTTGTGACCTGTGACACAGAGGCAGAAAAAATACAAAAGGAAGTTGTGTCCTTGATAACCCTATATCCATCCACCTATCTCTGGACTGCCTGTAGGAGATAATAACAAACCCCCATTGTTAAACTACTTTTATTTGAATCTTCTGTTACATGAGTCAAAAGCACTCTAATTGATCCTAGGTGCCAATCAATAATTATTCAAGGTAAAGAAAATTCATGGCATGAATCATGACATTCTAAGATGAGAAAAACACTCACCTTGTTTGTTTAATTTTGTCCCAACTTCAGGCAGACTACAGTAAACAACATCTCCCAACGCTTCCTAAATAAAACAAAACAAAACAAAAAATCTTTAAGATGTCAAATTGAAGATTTGACATCTTTAATGTCAAGCACCGAATCCCCTATAATTAAGACAGTACTACATATTTTATATTTGAGGGGCCACAGCCATCTGTTTTCCTTATACCCCTTTAAAAATATAAAAACTATTAACTCAGAAGCTGCAGGAAATAGGCTGCCAGCCACATTTGGCCCATTGGCCGTAGTGACCCGTCACAAACCATATTCCCCAAACAAGATAACTAGCTTTTCTGAGCACAAACACATTTTGTGCTTTTCCGCCTCTGCAGTTCTACCTGTACGATCACCCCTACGGCATTTGCTGAAATCCTACTCATTCTACAAATCACAGTCCTCATGCCCTGTACTCCCTGAAGACCGTGACTTCAGAAAGAAGTGGCCTATCCGGTGAGTGAATTACAGCCCCTCATACCGCTCAGGTGACATCTACTGGGTAAAGTTTGTGTGTCATTTCCATGCAGGTGATTCCCCTCATAGATAAAGTCCAGGAGGTAAGCATGACACCTTATACAATATTTCACAAACTACGCTGCCCTGTACTGCACCTCATAGTAGGTATACAGATACGCCAATGAACAGACAATTGTCAGAGATTCTCAATACCCAAGAATCCAACGTTTCTGAGGAATTGTGTGCCCAGTCATGCACTCCATAATGATGTTTTGGTCAACAACAGACCGCAAATACAACAGTGGTCCCGTAAGATTATATTACAGTTGACTATCCCTTATCCAAAATGACCAGGATGAGAAGTGTTTCAGATTTTGGATTTTGGAATATTATACTATACTCAGTTGGCTGAGTTGAATATGGTACAGTGCAAAAATCTAAACATTTCCTTTGAGCATGACCTTTGAGCATCGTGTCAGTGCTCAAAAAGCTTTAGATTTTACAGCATTTCAGATTTTTAGATTATGGATGCTCAACCTGTACCGTATTTTTACTGTTCCTTTTCTACGTTTAGATGTGTTTAAGGCCGGGCGCGGTGGCTCACGCCTGTAATCCTAGCACTCTGGGAGGCCGAGGCGGGCGGATTGCTCAAGGTCAGGAGTTCGAAACCAGCCTGAGCAAGAGCAAGACCCCGTCTCTACTGTAAATAGAAAGAAATTAATTGGACAACTAAAAATATATAGAAAAAATTAGCCGGGCATGGTGGCGTATGCCTGTAGTCCCAGCTACTTGGGAGGCAGAGGCAGAGGATTGCTTGAGCCCAGGAGTTTGAGGTTGCTGTGAGC
>CAUYRT010108453.1:0-51160 GCA_963574885.1 Lepilemur ruficaudatus
TATATATAATATATATATTATATATATATAATATTATATATATTGTATAGCTGGGCATGGTGGCGCATGCCCGTAGTCCCAACTACTCGAGAGGCTGAGGCAGAAGAATTGCTTGAGCCCAGGAGTTTGAGTTGCTGTGAGCTAGGCTGACGCTACGGTACTCTAGCCTGGGCAAGAGAGTGAGACTCTGTCTCAAAAAAAAAAAAAAAAAAAAAAGAATTATTATAAAATTTTTGTATGTGTAAGTATATTCGTAAATATCTAAGGTTGCTAAGAGAATAGAGCATTCCAAGGACAAAAAAAAAGTTCCCCAAATTAAAACTTCTGCCACCTAAAATGTTAAATGAACAGACTGAATAACTAGAAGGACATACCTGAAGAGTAAACTGATAATGTGGAAGACAGAGTTAAGGACATCTTTCAGAAGGTATAATAAAATATTGAAATATGGAAAAGTAGGAGAGCAAAGAAATATGAAGATGGATTCAGAAAGCCTAAGAGAAGTGCCATAAGCAGACAAAAGAGAGATAACAGACAAGGAGAAATACTCAAAGAAATAATAAAAGAAAAATTTTGGCTTTCTTCTTTTTAAGCATATAGTAGGATTAAACTTTCTGGCCCCTTTATGGTTGGGAGGGGCCATGTGAATCATTTGGGCCAATGAGGTGTGAGTGGAAGTGATGGGCAGAGTTCTGAGCCACAGAACTTAAGTGCAGATATAGGAATGAATGCCAGAGCCCCTTTGCTCCCTGCCTTAACGACTGACAACATTCAGGAAGGTAGCTGTTTAACAAATCTAAGCCCTGGAGTGAAGGCAACACAAGGCAGATCCTTTAATTTACCCTGAGGGGAAAAAAAAAAGCCTTATAATTTTTAATCACCTGAAATCTTAGGATAGTTTGGTCCTGCAGCAAAACATAGCCCACCCTAACAGACAAGCTCCAAATGAAAGAAAACCTCAGGAGTGGGGAAGATATATTCTCCCAATAACATGTTACCACATGTATTTTTTTAAGAGGATCTATGTACAAAGTCTTAAAATTAAAAAGTAATCACAAATTTAAAAATATTTTACAAATACAACAAAGTGTTGTTAGTCATCATTACTTATGCTTAATAATAATAATAACTATCATTTACTGACATTTAACTATATGCCAGGTACCAGGTAAACATTTTTATAAAGAATACCAAAACATTTTTCAGCAAAATATTAAGCTCCCAAGAATATAGATGCCATAACCAAAGAAAACAAAAGTAGCTTATATACATAAGAAAAATGTTTAGTATTACTAATTATGAGCAATAAAAAGTAAAAATAAATACACACATGAAACTTTAATCAGAAAAAATATTGCTATGCAAGGAGAATAACCAGAAGTATCATTTATAGTAGTGAAATTATACAAAGTAACTGTTTGAGCAATAAGATGACCCAGTAATCAACTATTAAAATTTTCTTATACTGAATATATAACGATCTAGGGAAATTATCATAACGTATGGTTAATTGAAACAAACAGGATAAACAAGTGTATATATGTCTATATATACTATGATCTTGACTTCATATATATATATATATAAACTTACATATACATATATGTATGTAAGAAGTTAATCCCCTAAAATCTTCACAGTGAAAAAGTTTACCTAAGTTATGGTAAATAACAGAGACATAATTTTTTCTTTGTACTTTATACTGCATTATCTTCTTTATATTTTTATATTGTGCTTTTTCAAATATTCTGAAAAAAGCATGTACTATTTTTCTCTTTATAAAATTTTATTTATTTTTAATTAGAGACTATAAATGAATGTTTTCTTGTTACAAATAAAAAGCTCAAAGAATACAGCTAAAGTTCCCTTTGACCACCACTCTAGGATGGGAATCTCCCTAGAGGTAACCACTATCTTCAGATTAGTTTTTATCTTTTCAGATGTTTTTCTGTGTATTTTCATATATATCTATGTGCATACAAGTATGCTATGTTTAACAATATGCATCATGTAGAACATATTTTTTCACAACTTTTTAAACTTAATAATATATCTCCATATCTATTTTATTATTTTTAACTACTCTGTGGTATTCTAGAGCTTGAATTCCCCACTGTTTGATATATACTTTGCAATTTTTCCCTATTACAAACATTTCTACAATAAATCTCATTGCACAAGGCCTTCTTGGGCACACTTGGAAGTGCTAGAGCATTGGTGTGTATATTTTTCCTTATAGTAATTATTGCAAAATTGTTTCCTTAACTGACTACACCAATTTACCCTCTCAAGAGCAGTATATGAGAATATAATTACCACTAAATCAGTGGTTCTCAACCTGGGGCAACTGCTCCTCCCCACAATAGTTTATTTGGCAAGGTCTGGAAACATTTTTCATCGTCACAACTGGAGTGAGGAGTAGTGCTACTGGCATCTAATGGATCAGAGATACTGCTAAATATTCTGTACTACATACAAGAGCAACAAAGAATTATCTGTCCCCAAATGTCAACAGTGCTGAGGTTGAGAAACCTACTCTAAATCCTAACTGATACTTAATATTATCAAACGTTCAACATTTTTAAGTTTATTAGTAAACTTGGGTACTAATGAGGTGTGCATCTTTTCATATTTATTTTATTGGTCATATGTATTACCTCTTCTGTTAATTGCCTGTTCATATTCTTTGCTATTTTTCCACTGAATTTGTGTCATTTTCTTGATTTATTTATATAATCTAGATCTTAATCCATGCTCTCCATTTCTCCAAATGCTTCACTTCATTAATTTGTTTATGATGCTTTTTATCTTACAGAAGTTTTTAACCTTAATGTACTCAAATTAATCAATATTTTATTGTATAAGTTCCATTTTAAGGCTTAAGAAAGAATTTCCTTTTTCAAGGAGATAAACATATGCTTTTATTTTATTCTAGTAGGATCAAATTCTTATTTTTGTACTTACATATTTAATTCATTTGTCAGATTTTTTGGGTGAATGATTTGAAGTAGAACAACAACAAAGAAAAACCCATTCTGTTTTTTTCTAAATGAACAACGGTCTCCAAAACATTTTGTGAACTGAATAATTTTCCCTATAATGTTGTCATCTGCAGACATGCCTTCATGCTCTCATCTGCGATTCTTTCTTCATTATACTCTAGTCAATGTTCCATTCTCACCAAGCCACTGAGACTGCCACGTCAAGGGCCACAGTGACTTCCATGTTGCCAAAGCCAATGGTCACTTCTTCATCCTTACCTTGCTTGGGCTTTGGCATGCCCCCCACCACGCACCACTCTCTTCTTGAAGCACTTCCTTTCCCTGGCTTCGATGACCCCACACTCTCTTGCCTTATACTCCAATGTCACTGGCCACTCCTTTTTAGTTTCTATAGTTAGCTCTAATTCTTTGCCTTCATTTTAAAACTCTAGAGTGTGCCAGGACTCACTTCAGAGCCCCTTCTACTTCTCTGTTCACACTATCCCTTTAGATAATCTCATCCAGTTCCAGTCTTTATATAGTATCCACATGCCCTTAACTACCTGGTCTACATGCTTGTCCTTGACCTCTCTGAGAACTCTAGAGTCCTTTCATTTTCTTTCTGCCTGGCATCTCTACATGGAGGCTTCACAGGTATCTTAAACTCTACATGTCTCAATCAGAACTCTTGATTTCCTTCTTCCCAAAGGCTGCTTTGCTACCAGGCTTTCTAGTCAGCCACGTTCATCTAACCAAAAATGTAAGATGTACTCCCAATTTCTCAATTTAGTGTTCCAGATCCCATCCACCACCCACAGTCCTCTTGACTCTACCTCAGAAATAGAATTTTCTTCTCTTCATCCACAGCAATGCCATTCCTACCCCAAACTACCATCATCTCTTCACTAGACTTCTGCAGGACTCTTCTAATGGGTGCTGTTCCTGCCAAGCTTGCCTCACTTCTGCTCCCTGAATATACACAGCAAAGCTATTCTCTCACGGGGTGGCAGGGGGGAACTTCGTACTAATCCTGCACCAACTCTGCTGACACATACTTCTTCGGCTCTTAGCCTGGCTAAAGCCAAAAAAATCACAACTGCCTCAGCTTAAACATTATCTCTGGAGAGAAGCCTTTCCTGACTATCCAACAAAATGCCCAGGTTTCCTTATGTAGTTGCTCTATTAAAATAGACTTCTCTGCAGAGTATTAATATGTTCTTGCTTATTTTTCATTGATCTCTTTCATCTGTAACTTCCTACTAGAATGTTAAGTTCCATAAGAGCAAGGACATAGTCTCACCCAGAGCCTCAGTCCTTTCAGATGGCTATACTGAATACTATAGCTTGGGTGACTTATAAAGGGCAGAAATTTATTTCTTACAGTTCTGGAGGCCAGAAAGTTCAAGGTCAAGACACTGGAAGATTTAATGTCAGATGAGGGCCTGCTTCCTGGTGCATAGATGAGATGGTCATCTTCTCACTGTGTCCTTACATGACAGAGAGGGAAAGGAGCTCTCCAGGGTCTTTTTTATAAGGACACTAATCCCCTTCATAAAGGCTCCACCCTCATGACCTAATCCCTTCCCAAAAGCCCGAGCTCCTAATATCATCACATTGGCAGCTAGGATTTCAACATAGGAATTTTGGGGGCACACAAACATTCAGTCTACAGCATCCTGTAATAAAGTACCCAGCACATAAATGCTCATAGATATTCGGGCTTATTTTTTGAAACTCTAATCAATTTCATTGTTATATTTATTTTTTCACAAATAGCGTATGTTTTTATTACAATAGCTTCAGTAGGTATTCTAATATCTAATAAAGAATTATTCTCTCCCCACATAGTGTTCCTTTCCAACATTAGCTTTTCTAAGATTGTGAACTACTTACTTTACATGAATGGCAGACTCAGATTATGATGTTTCATGTTGAATTCTATTGGAATTTTGATTGGTATTATTTTTTATTTATAGCTTACTTTGAGGAAAACTGACATGTACACAGTACTGAGGATCACATTAAAAACATGATGTACTTCCCCACTTATTTAAACATTTTTTGTCCTTCGATTTAGCTTTACAGTTTCCTTTTTGTCATTTTTGAAGTTATTTACAGGTAATTAATAGACTTCTAAAAATTGTTGGAATATATGTTTTTCTGTTATATTTGTTAATTTCCAATGTATAGGATGGCTCTTGTATCCAGACCCTATTGAGGTCACTTATTTGATCTAATAATTTGTAGTTGGTTTTTTTATTTGCTAAAGGAGATGATCACATTATTTCACAGAATGCTTCTTCCAACTTTTTTAGATATCATATTTTATTGGCTGAGATCTACAGAAAAATGCTCAGTAGCAGTATTAATGTGGGCATCCCTGTCTTGCTCCATGCATTCAAAGAACCATCATTAAGTATGATGATTGCTATAAGTCTCTGGTATAAACCTTTTATGAAGTCAAAAAGGTTCCCTTTGTGGTCTTTCTATAATTTGAAAGTAGATTTTTAAATAATATTTTTAAGGCCAGGTGTGGTGGCTCATGCCTATAATCCTAACACTCTGGGAGGCGGAGGCGGGAGGATCACTCAAGGTCAGGAGTTCAAGACCAGCCTGAGCAAGAGTGAGACCCCCATCTCTACTAAAAATAGAAAGAAATTAAATAAATAAATGAATATTTTTTTTTTTTTTTTAGGGAACATAAACATTTAATCCATTGCAAATCTGTTCCCCTTAGCAATGTTATTAGTGGCATGAATATTTTTAAGAAATCAGTTTTACAATAAAAGAAAAATTGAAAATGATCAGAGGTTTTGAGAAAACCCTGCAATATTTTAATAACAACAATTCCTAATTGTTGAGCTTCCTTTATGAGGCAGAGTATTTAATATTTTTGATATTTTATTCCTAACCATCAGAGCACCACTACAAAGTGGGATATTTTTTACCATTTTAAAAATGAGGACATCTTGGCTCAGAGACTCAAGCAATTTATCATAGTTCACAAAATCTAATAAGCAATTAAGCAGGGAATTATAGCCACTGTATCTAGCTCCAAAGCCCACACTCCTCCCACCATATTCCATTTTTAATTCCGTGAGTTATTAGGCCAAGCCTTTCAACGTGCCCTGGTGGAAAAGATAACAAACGTGCCCTAGGTTTACGGGCTAATTCATAACCATACCCAAAGAATGTCTATTCTGATGTCAATTATGAAGGAGATTTCAAAGTAAGAAGTCATAGAGACCTGTTTTTGTCACTAACAGCTGTATCTTTTAAAATGAATGATTTACATCAAGGCAAAGAAGGCAAAAGTGCAAATAACCAAGTCGAGCAGGGAAATTAATACAATGGATTACAGAATAGAGATTTTTTAAAATCTAAAGAGCTGAAATGTTGGCCCAAAACAAGCAAGAAAAAATTTAAATGGTTAGAAGTAAAAGATTGACTCTTAGGTTTAAAAATACCAAATGCACACAAATAGGATGTGTATAACCGTAGTCTCTGTAAAAAGACCTAGCAGTTTAAACCAAAAGCTAACTTTGTATAACATGGTTGCCAAGTATATTCAATACAATTTCATTATGTATGAATATCATTGTTATTGATTATATCAAGAGGTTAATAGTACCACTCTCCATAGCTGAAAATACATATTTAGTTGCAGTAGTTATATTTTAATTGGCATAACCCAGTGAGGATACAAGTCATTATCAGATATCTGTTTGATCAAGCCCAGGATGGAGAAAATTTCAGAGGGAGCCCCCAAGACTTGCCATGTTGGTTAGACAACTCTTGGGGAACAAGGAATCCACAAAACAATGCACTCCTTGTGGGCTGAACCTCATCATAACTGGAATATCCACCATTAAAAAATCATCCTCACATCTTTTGTGTAATCTGAGTTCCTATCTGTACTCACCGCTACTCCTGTCTTATAAAGGAGGTAATGCACAGTCTGCGTGACGTCAGCGGCATGCATTAAATTATGGTAAGGATTTTTATGTTTGCTGTATCCCACTTCCAGGGCCTCCACAAACGAGACAAGTGCAGAAATAGGGATCTGAAAGAGAGCAGTGAGGTTGTGACTTAGCTGCCGCAGGTGAACAAGCAAAAATCTAATGCACCAGGCTGCGCCTTTCTGGAGGCATAACAAATCACATGAGGAAATTAGAACTTTTTATAGTTAATAAAAATCACTAAAGAAGTTATCAGGTAATTTGAAAATCTAACAGGAACTCCCTGATTGAGGAACGATCGATCTGCCTTGCAAATTTGTTCTTTGTTCCTCAGTTCAGAACCCCTGGGAAACGACACAGAATCATCTCAAAGACATTTAGTTTTATCCACATGTAAAGAAATGATTTTTGTGCATATGTAGAAAACTAAGTTATTGGTGACCATGTTAATTTTCTGTATTTCCTTGTCCTCATCTACCCTTAAATACCCTTCCCCTCAACCGCAAGGGAAAAGAGATGCTACACAGGATACGAAATAATGTTGCAAACAACACTGAGGAACACAGAAAGAATACTAATAATTAGTACCAGTCTGTGGACTCATTTACCATTTATAAGTGGAATGAGTCCTTCCAAATTTTTAGTCAGAAATAATAAATTTCCAAGTAATAAACATAAGAACATAGCCAGATATAACAGACTGTCACATTTTAGTTTGGGTTTTGGGTTTAGTGTTTTTGTTTCATGTGTCCAATGCATACAACCACTCCTTTCAAAGGGCACAGCTTTTAGGAAATCAGTATTTCCTTCAGCTTGTGTTTGTTTTGCAATAATTTTATAACTTAAGATTTTTGTGTACTTTGTTTTCCCACAAACAAATGAGATATGCTGCACGGTATGTGCCCATTTATTTCCCAAGAAATAGGAAATTTGAGCCTTTGACTACCAGTAACTCAGAATAGTATTTCCAATTAGCTCAGTTGTTTTTCCATCTGAAATATGTATAATATGCATGCCTTCCTTTTCTATGTAGCAGAAAGTGAAGAGCAGTTGCAAAATATTAATACAAACACAAAATAAGGGCATCCTGGTAATAATCAATGTACTAGTTTTCTAGATCAATTCCATGGTTCAGGGTAAATTAGGCAGTATAAGACTGGGGGAAAAGGAGAGGATGTGTGTTCCTAGAGATTAATAATCATATTAGTAAGGAAAAAATCAAGGAAAATGCTACTTTAATGCTTCTGAAATTCCATAACCTATTCTTCCTTGGGCATATACTTCCATACTTACCATCTGTGGATTTTTAAAACTTTAAATATGGCCTTTAAGAGATGAGATATAAGTTCATTATCATTTTAAAAATAAAGATTCAATAAACTTGGGTACCCTGGATTGTTCTTTGGAGATCCATAAGCCACTGAAATGGCTGTGTGTGCACGTGCACGGGAACTTTGTTCTGAGGAAAGAGTCTCCAGCACCCACTGGATTTTCATGCAAGTTTCTGATGCAAAACAAATTAAGGACCTAAGAACCACTGCCATAAAGTATTTGGGGGATGTAAGAAATATATCCCCAAATACACTGTCCTTAGGAAAGTGATAGGGAACCCTGTGTCTGGAGAAGTCAATATGTTGTACAGAAAAAGACCTGCCTTTTCCAGAGGCTTACTCATTGATCAGAGAAGTCTGATGCCATAGACGCCGGCAGATGAATACATATGTTCCCTCGAGAATCAGCCCAACCTCGAGCGTCTGCAGTATTAGAAGGCTGAGGTGGTTGAACACTGGGAAAGGATGCATGCTCTTTATTTAAAGTTGAAGAATTAATTTCAAGCATGAATGGCTGGGAAATACCAATGATCTGTCACAGATGATAAGTGAGAGTATTTGTCTGAATGAGCCAAGTGGTGGGGGAAAAGTTTACAGAGACAGCAGATGCTCGCTCTGTCTCCATTGCTGTCTCTCTGACGGTGGTGGTCGATAGTACACAAAGTCATGTCGAAATGAGATCTGCAGGCAGAGCCCGGGACGATGCTCAGCTATTTCAAGCTTCAGGTTGTACTTCCAGGAAGACTGGGTTCTAAACGGGCTTTTCCAGCCTCTCCCCTGCCAGTGAGACCCACAGCAAGGATGTATTCAATAGTACCCACCTCAGAGGAATTCGCAGCAGTGGCTACCCCAACCATGCTTCCTGAGCCACCCAGAGCAGTTTTCATTCTGCATGAAAAGGGTCTTAGCCCGAAAGTCATATGAGGATGGACAAATGGGTGCAGTTCATTTATTTATCTTTTTAATGAGGTACTGACCTTGAAACGGCTGATCAGATCATAACGTGTGAGTAATTCATAGAAAATAAACTTCAGGGCGTGATCCCCACTTGCCTCATTGAGGGAAAAGACATCAAACGACCACTTGTCCACGTCCTGCAGGACAGAGCATGAGAAAGAACACGTTAGCCCACGGTCACGTACACACCCACCAATCTCCCCATTTCTGGGCCTGCCTACAGCCCTCACTCAAGGTTTCACAGACTGAAACTCTAACACCCTTTTCACTCCCAAACTTTTTCCAATCTGGCAGTCCTACCTAGTATGTATTGTTAAAACATTAAATAGTCTTATTAGCAACAACAACAGCCATAGTTTATTGTGTGCCTGCTGTATGATAGGCATTATGATTGGTGATAAATATGTAACTTATCTAAGTGATTTTTACAGATGAGAGAACCAATAAGTTATGTAATTTCTCTCAGACCTGTCAGGAGTAAGTGCTAGGGACACAGGTAGGGCCAGAACACAAACACAGGCTGGATGCCTAAGGTCAGGCTCCTTCCAGGTGCGGCCCTCCTCAACTTTCTCTCCTACCCTTTGATAGTATTCAGTGACTTCCTCTAAGTCTACAGTTGAGAATGTTAACTCATTTAAAAGTGTTCAGAAACATGCATGATATAGAATACAAAATAGTATCTCAGGTCAATCTAAACTCCGGGCTGAAACCAAAGAGAAAGCATTGATTTTACAGGACAGAAAAATGCTACCATTTCTGGAGTCACCAATCTGGGATCTTGTCCTCAATTTGTAAGTCATTTTACTGAAAAAAGCAAAAGGAAAAACCTAAACCGAATATATACATTATACAAATTCAAAGTCTTCTTTGCCCATAAACAGAATGTAAACATATTACATTCCTTTGTAACATATTACATATTACATGCCTTTGACTTATCATAACCAACTACTTGTGGATATAGTAAACAAAGGTGTGTTTAAGCAATAGTCATCTGGTTTCTCATTGCATCAAAAGTCTCACTTCCTGTAGTTAAATAAAGTGTATTGACTTGAGCTTGACAATAAGGACCCACGTGAGACCACACCAAGGATAGATAAGGTGTCAGGTGGTACCCTCGTGGAGACCTTGGCTTTCATGAGTGATTCTCACTGCAGCCCTCAGCATCCCAACATCCATCCATCCCAATCTTGCCCCTCTCCAAACGTTTCAACCATCAAATTCATCCCAAGGCCATCAAGGGTCTCTTTCATGGATACCAGGAAAACAGTTGTCAGGCAAAACTGAATCGTATATAGGGAAAACCAAACTTTTCCAAAAGGGTTTCAATTGAATTGCTTCAATTCACACTTAGTGGTAACCTCACTTCAGTCCTCAATAATTGCCCCTCTGTTAAAATAACTAAAGAAATAGCTATAAGTACTGAGCAGATATTCTGTGCTGGGCACAGTGTGAAATGTTTATACACATTCTCAAAACCTCACAGCTCTAGAAATAGGTGTTAACTTTCTCCAATTTTAGAGATGGCAACCTCAGAGAAATTAAATTAAGTATAACAGAGCCAGGTAATAATCCCACTGATCTCACTGCCAACAAATAAAATTGTAAACTCAATGAACACATCCTGTGACCCAGGCCTCATCCCCTAGGACCCAGGCCACAGATAGCAAGGCCATTTCAGATTAACACCAAGACCTAAAGCTTTAACTTGGTTACTATGATTAACACTGCCATGAGTCACATATACTGTATGATCTTCAGTACTAAGGAAAAGGCCACTGACGACTTGGTAGGTTGGAAAATGTGTCACGTCTGACAATGTTTAATCCTAGTCTCCAAAGGAATAAAATAGGCATAGGTTCTCTACCACTGAAACTAAAGATATTATCATAGCAAAAAGATTTATTCTAAATATCTGGACAGAAGGATGAGTAAATAGAGATGGTGAGATGAATGTCTTCTTTGGCCCCTCATTTTAAGGAAAGCTGAACTGTGATTCTCAACTTTTAATGTTCTTCAGAACCCTTGAGAGGCTCAGTAAAAATACAGATTCTTGGGTGGGAGACTCCAAAGAATCCTGGTGTGGGGCCTGGAATCTGCATTTCAACAAGCACTCAGTTTAAATGCCTTAAACCTTTTATGAAATTTTGCCCAAGGACAATTCCCATGGAGAAATCATGAACTTCCTGTTAGTCTAAGGTAAAGGAAGCCTGAACCTTCTTGAGCTTTAAACCTGGAGTCTATCCAAGGTGTGGCTTCCTGAGTCATGGGACGATGCCTTCTAAAGAAGGGCACATGGCTACGTTTCCAGCAGGCTCACCTCAGAAGATTAGATATAAACCCCTCAAATGAGAAGCTTTTATATATGTATATGTGTATGTATACATATTTAAAAAACAGAAAAAATGAAAAGAACATAATGCAACATATTTCAAATTCAGAGATCGGTGGTGGTTAATTACTCCTTTACTTAAATGTCACTTTATGCCACGCTCTTACATTAACCACAAAGGTTAACATGACAGTAGCATAATGGTTATTTTAGTGAATTGTGTTCTCTCAGTCTATGGCGAAAATTTCTGTAATAGAAGAAAATAGTACTGATTCCATATGAACTGCTGGAAATGAAGTGGAAATAATCTTTTTTTCTAACAGGCACTACATCAAGAAAGAAAAAAGAATCTCTCTCTAATGATTTCTCTAACTCACCACAAATAAAACCAGAGTCTGGGGAAGTGAAAAAATATTACATCGTAAAAAGCTTTGAACTTCTCCGGTAAACAAGTGAGAAAGCCCAGAGAAACAGCAGCTTTTAGCCTTAATGCACATACCAGCAATGCATGCAGAGAACGATAGCAATTTAGAGAGTTAGCACTTACTCCTTGTCTGAATAATCTAAGTCCCTTTCCCCTCCTAAAGACATGTGTGCATCTGAGAATTTCTTTTTCTCAAGTATAAAATAAATTCATGCACATCACAGGTTGTTTCACATTTTTCCAGTTATTTTGAAAAAAAAAAAAAGAGGCTTCCATTTGGAAGAAACATTTTCATAAATGTCTTGCTACCAGTATACCCACTTGTATTTATGCTCACGATAAAGGAAGAAATTAAGGACAAAAGATACTTTTAATGTTTCTAAGACTCTCATTGATCATTTCCGGTTCAATTATGAAAACCAATGCAACTTCATAGTGGGTGCTACGAAACATCAGATCCTCAGAAGTGATTTCACTGATCCAAATGGGAAATATCCCTGTAGATTACACTGATGTGAGCCCCACAGATATGGGGATTAAAGAGGAGCAAGAGAAACACATTTCTTCCTGCTGTGTCTTTCCTGAGTATCCTTCCTGCTCCTAAGATGAATTTTCTTAAGAGATATAAAAAGTGGAGACAGAAAAAGGAGAAGTGAGAATCTGCACATAGCTGGTCTCTCAAATTCACCTAGTGAATGTCTCTGAGACAAGAGAAAGGACAATGAATACATAATCAAGATGGTCCCAAGGGGCTCCTTCTTGACATTAAATTAATCAAGATGTGCTCCCATCCCTAGTTCCATGAATTTATCTCCTGAAAATATCATCAGATAATACATTTTTCATGTTTCAGAGAAAAACTGAAATAGCTTTAGCAAAGGTCAAAATGCTACAACGTCCTTGAACAAATGGATCAATTCCATGTGTAGACACCACACAATGTCAACCAGCCCAGTGATCCTGGGCCCCAGCACAGCCCCACCTTGGAATCCAGAAGCCAAATAAGGTTAAGTACACCTCGAATATCCTCTGAATCAACAGCTGCCTACAGGAATGGATCCACTTTGGGGTTTTTAAAGATATTCTATACAATTCCAAGAGCTTGCCCGATTGGGAGTAATTCTGCAGGATTTGGCTCATTTAAACTGAAACATCTGCATGACTTCCCATGGAACGTTTGGCTCAGAGAGAGTCTTGGGAGAATAGTAGGATATACGTTGTATAGAGGAAACAAGGGCTCTGGGGCTATACCCTCATGTAGTAAAATGTTACTGAGAGCTTACTATGTGCTGGAAACTCTGGTACCAGAACTTAGTTCTGTCTTTAAATAAATAACTCTGTCTTTTTTTAATCTCACTGAGTCTTATTTTCTTCATCTCTAAA
This sequence comes from Lepilemur ruficaudatus, assembly GCA_963574885.1. Classification (NCBI taxonomy): domain Eukaryota; kingdom Metazoa; phylum Chordata; class Mammalia; order Primates; family Lepilemuridae; genus Lepilemur; species Lepilemur ruficaudatus. Next base: position 13,368 of record CAUYRT010108453.1, read on the forward strand.
ATGGACTTGCAGTAGGTAATCAGATAATGGCACAATTATAATCACTAAAGATCCCTCTAATGTTGAATACTTATAGCCATAACATGTTCGACCTCCTATGGCCAAAGTCAGATGAATCTCCTAATACCAGATCAGTATATAAAACCTAAACTACTTTAGAGGAATAGAAATGAAATGAAACCCACACAGAGTTTGATTTTTAAAAAATTAGGAATGTGAAGGCTGAAAAGATAGTGGTACTACTAGAACACATAAGAAAAAGAAAATGAATGAATAAAGTCAGGAATAAATGGAAAAGAACTGTAAATGAAAGCCTCTTATTTCCTAACAACAAATTTAACTGTACTTTTTGCAAGGTATCATGTGCATTATAAAACCTTTTCATTGGTATTACCTTTAACGCTTCAATAACAGCTGGTGGGTAGCTTAGTCCAACCATGTTTGATGTCCGTCTATACATTCTGCAAAGTCAAAAGGGAGAAATGTAATATGGTATCTTACAGGATAAGGATTAGCAGTTCCAGACTGATACTAAACATTGACAAATAATGAGAAGTCATGTTGTTTGGTGACTCAAGGAACCTAAAATCTTTTTTGACATTTTTCACAGTCATTCAAGTGGTCTAAGTGTTAAATTCAAAAGAAATTAAAGCAATCCCAAATATGTGAACCACTGGGGAAAACAATAATTTTATATGCCCCGTATTGGAAATTAAATTATTAACTGGGTCACCTCTTTTGCCAGAGCGAATTATAGCACAGCATGGACAGTATGCAGTGTAGTAATTTAATCTGAATGAAGAACTTCTATGGGCAACCCACTGAGAAGAGTCTGTTCCTTAGAACTGTCCAAAACAAAAATGAAAAAAATGTCCCAGGTGAACTTTGAAATCACCATGGCATTTCTAAAACATGTAATTGTATAATAAGGATTATAGGAAGAATATTTCTGGAATCTATTTCTGGAGAAGGGGGTGGGCAATTCGATTTCAAAGAACAAAATGGCTAATAAAATTGAAGTGTCATGGGGAACTCAAACCTCTTAAATGAACTGTCCTTCCTGGGTCAGCAACCTCAAAACATCCCTGATCGGTTCCAAATGTGGACAACATCTATATATTTCTAAGGTTGATGAATTGGATGATTTCCTTCTATAAAAATTAGAGATTGAACTAAAACTAAATCTTTTCTGGTTAACAAAAAGACTTCTGAGTAAAGGCAAAGCTTGCCCTAATAACGCTATAGAGATTTAACAGGCATGTTTTTGTCATTTCTCATTTGGGACTATCTGTTTCTACCCAAAATTTTCAGTATTTATAAAAATATCAAAACTACCTTGAAGTGGAGTTTCCAGTCACTGGAAACTGGATTCCTTTTGCAGCTTTGGTCATTGAATGACAATAAATGGCATCTTTACCTCTCCACAAATATCCCAGCCTGCACTGCATGGACAATGCTCTTGAACCGGGGCTTCTCCTCGCTCCTTCGGAGCATCATCCCCATCTGGCGCGTGAAGGTGGAGGCCAGCCAGTCTCGGACCTCAGAAGGCACTGCATCTGACTGAATGTCACTGAGCTCATCCTCCGTATCCAGGAGTCGCCTGAACATAAGAAACAGAACAAGGACAGTGAGATTAAATCTGAAGTTAGAGCTCTCTGCTCAAAGCAGCTGCTCCTCTACACCTCACCTACATGCAGGTGCAAAGAAGCCAGATTAAATTGCTCACAAGAAATACAGCACCTTTTTGGGAAGGCTTACGAAAGCTCACCATTTGTGTTTCAGGATGGCTTTCTCTACCAGATTGGGCAAAGGGACAAAGGGACAAAGGGATCAAGGAGGCAAATACACTGCATCTCAGGCTCCATGGGTGGCAGACCCACTGCACTCAGGAGCACCCCGTATCTTTATTCCTAGAAGGTTTGTGGAATTTGAATGGAATTTAAATCTTGCATTTAAAAATATGCTCACAAGGACCCTAAAATTATTTCACGGATGGATCATGTGGCGTTATTTTGTTCAAAAAAAAAAAAAAACAGACACTTAAAGACTTTGCAAAGTATTACTCAAATCACAGCAATCCAGTCCTCTGAAGTAATGATCTTAAGCAATGTCAGTTGATACTCTTTCTAGTTTGATAGGATGTTTCAGAACTTTAAATATCTAAATTCAAGCAAAATTTTCAAAATAATGCAGTTCTTTATGATTTAAGTTATCTGATGGCTTTTAGTCGATTTTTCAAACTTGTTCACAGGTCAGACCACTAGAAGGGAACATAAATAGTAATGCTACAATAAAACCTAAAATTGCATTTTTTATTTATATTAAGCCCAATAAAAATAAATAGTAATAGTAAGTGTCAATGTAAAGGTGTTTGGGGTTTTTTTTTACCCCCTATATACATATTGATTGGGGGGCAGGGAAGAAAACATAACATTTGGAAAAAATTGTGATATCAAATTTCCTTAAGTTAGGAACCAAGCATGTCACCAAAAAAATAAACCATATAATCCTTAGATAACAGTGAAATACTTTCAGATTGGAATTTGGCAAAGAAAAGTAAGACATACTGACAGAGGTGCCTGTCTGAATTAAGAAAAAAAAACCCAAACTTTCACATTCAACATTTCAACATTTTTCAAAAGAAAGGCAATTTTGTTACTTTCAAATGCATTTAGTAACTGGAACTGCTTTAATACTTTAAGATAATTCAAACAGAAAAAGTCTACTAAGAAAATCAGTAACATACATAAGACTGAAGAAGGAATACTGGGTGCTTAAGAGAATAAATGCTTCTTGATCACTTCAGGAACCTCCAATTACTGATGAATATTGAGAATTAAAACATAAACACAATTTTTAGAATAACACTAATAATATGCAATAATTGCAATGGAATTCTACATTTGATAAAAAAAAAACTTACAAGATTTTTTAAAATAACTTTTTCTTCTCTTACATTATCTCACTTCATGGTCATAATGGCCATATGAAATATGTCCTATTAGCTCCTTTTATTGATGAGGAGGTACAAAGAATGAATGACTTGTCCAAATCTATCCCATTTGTTTGTAGAAACTAAAGCTCCAAGAAGATTAATTTGAATGCTACCCCATACCTGCCATGGGGGACGATTTCAGAAAAGCCATTTAACAGAAAATTTATCATCACTGTGCAAATCTCTCTTGTCATTTTTTAGCTTACCTGGTTTCATCAATGTATACAGATTCAAGCACTGTGGCTGCATATTCCAAATTCTTCTTAAGATCTACCACTGAAGCCTCCCCTCTCTCTAATTGTTTGACCAAAGACCGTAACCTAGGGGGAAAAGAAAGATATGATTTCATTAGAATAGAGAAATTAAAGAATAATTCTACAATTATGGTGATACATTTCACAGTCACTGAATGTTCTTATTTATTGCAACTGAAAGGAAAATAATTATGGGGCCAAAGGAGCAAGTCATAAAATAAATCTACCCATTTTTGCCATTGTGAAGCAAGAACAAAAATTTTCTTATCAACCTGGCACTGACTACTGCCCTCAACACTTTCTGGCTACCTTTTATCTTTATGAATTCCTAAATTATCAATAATTTTGCTTTCTTGCAAATTTTTATCTTTTTGCTCTAATTGAATGTAGTAAAGCAAGACCAGCAGCAACCTCTCCAAACATTTCTAGAGATTCTGCTCTGTTGAAGGCACTTTGTTCCATAGTGGCCAGAGAGAACAGCATCTCCATGGCCCAGGGATGTTCCAAGACAGGTAAAAAGACTTCAACACCAAGAGAACCATAAGGGGGTTATAGAAGGAACAGATAAAGACAAACTATTTTATTGGACAGGAAGAATCATCCTAAGAGCATATAAATACCTTAATTAAAAAAATAAAATATGCGGATGAATTTTAAATCAAGCAGTTTCAGACAGTACAAGAGAAACAATAAAACATGTTCTTCTTTTACTTATATGAAAATTATCTGCACAGAGAAGGACTTAGCTATATAAGAGAGCAATAAAATATCTATAGATGATGAAAATGCAGTAATTGGGACGATTGTAAATATCACAGAGATTGAGAGATTAGACAACCCTTCAGGCTGTTCGACAGCCAGCAGAGAAAAGAGTACAGACTTTGAAGACAAATGGATTTGAATCTCACTTCATAACATATCAGCTATGCAATACCAGGTAAGTTATTTAACTTCTCTGAGAGTGTTATCTTAATGGAGAGCCAAGCACCACATTTCCCAAACTGACATAAGAATTAAATGAAATTGATACACTGTATGTGACTCATGGTTGCTTTTTAAAAAGGCAATTGTTATACTTATTGTCATTCTTGTTATTCAATGATCTGGATCATCACAGGTAGCCAAATAAGAAAAATTCTAGCAAGATCTGAAGTCTCCACTTTCCATTGGTTTATGCAATCTGTTCTCACATTCCTGACTTCAAAATATCCTCAGACTTGAATTCATAAGAGAAAATAGGTTGCCTTCTTGGCAAGGTATAAACTACTGCCCTCCTTATCTTCATGAAAATTACCAACAATAAAGAATGAGAAAAAATCCTGGATCAGTCTTTAAAAGTAGGCAAGAGGGTTGACTATACTACCATTTCCAGGAATTTCAATGATATAAAATACAAACGAGATTAGATTAAGTGTAGTCTGCCTGACTTATGAATCTCTAACATGCAAAAGGAAAATATGAAAAAAAAAAATCAGCAGAGGCCTTTGCAAGCTTAGAGGTAAAGGTCAGCCCTGTGGGTACTATCAGCAGCACTAGGAAGTGCTCTGGATTTCACAAGCAGCACAGGACAGGGAGTTGGCATGGAAGGCTTGCCAGTCACTCACACACAGTGGACGGCCAGCCTGCCAAAGAATAGGCAGACAGCAGCAGCAAGCCCGACTGTTGTTCCAAATAAGGACTGGAAGCTCTTTAGCAAACAGATTCCTGGCTGGGTTTGCCTCCAGTTCTGACTCTCATCTCAAGGGGCCCAACTACCTCCAAGGCTGTCTGGACTCTCAACTGGCAAAGTAAAATGAGAGTATATTTAAAAATACTTAAATTTGAAAATTTCTCCCTTTATTTGGAGCTTGAAGATTCTCTAAGAATTGCCATGGATCTCTGATAGGACCCATCTCAATTCTTGAAACCTAAGAGTAAAGAATAAAGCTGAAAAAATGATGAGAGAAAATATAAAACTAATAGAGTAGCAAGAACCTAGAAGATCCTATCTCCCTATGATAAGAATTCCATACGAAATAAACAACAGAAGCATTTTAATCAAATGTTTTCCTACGCTAAAGTAAAACCTATACAAGCAAAATGAAAAGAGATCAAATAAAATCAGAAAAAAATTAAAATATCCAACATATGCTATTATAATTCTTGATTTCAAAGAATAAAGAAAAATCTTGAAGACCTTTGAGAAAAAATAAAATTTCATTAAATATGAAACGTCCGATTTTGAATCAAAAGTGTAGCTTATTATATCTCAAACAAGAAGTAGTACAAGTAATCAAAGTATGTGCCTAAGCTATCACCACAGTTTTGCCATCTTAACAGTAGATTGTTTATGACAGCAGCGAAAAAGCCTGGAGAGCTTTTTCCAGGTGGTGATGAAATCATGAAAGGTGTTTTCCACAGCTTGTTGTGAATTGAGTATTTTTCCCTGTAAGAAGTGGTCCAAAGCCTGGAAGAAGTGGGAGTCAGTTGGTGCAAGGTCTGGAGGATACCGTGGATGACAGAGTTTCCAAGTCCAGCTTCTATAGTTTGAGCAGCATTGTTTGTGCGACATGTGGTCAAGCGTTGTCTTGCAAGAGGATTGGCCTGTCTCTATTGACCAATCTTGGCTGCTTAATCACAAGCATCCTCATCATTTCATCCAGTTGGTTGCAGTAGACATCCACTGTAATCAACTGACGAGGTTTCATGAAGCTGTAGTGCAGAACAACAGCGCTGGACCCCCAAACAGACACCGGTAGCTTTTTTGATGAATATTCAGTTTTGTACTGTGTTTCAGCACTCCATCTTTATCCAACCATTGTGCCAAATGCTTGCTATCATCAGAAAGAATCCACTTTTCATCTCACATAACAATACAGTGTAGAAATGGTTCACCTTTATGTGGAGACAGCAAAGAAAGGCAAGCTTCGAGACGATTTCTATTCTGACACTCATTTAATTCATGCGGAACCCATCATCCAGCTTCTTTACCTTGCTGGTTTGTTTCAAATGGTCCAATATTGTTGGAATAGTAACATCAAACCTTGCTGCTAATTCACATGTAGGTTGAGATAGATTTGCTTCCACTACAGCTTTCAGCTCATCATTATCCACCTTGGTCTCAGGTCGCCTACATGGCTCATTTTCAAGATTAAAATCACCAGAATGGAACTTCTCAAACCATCCAGGAACTGTGTGTTCATTAGCCACATCCTTCCCAAACATTTCATCGATATTTTAAGCTGTCCAGGCTGCATTGGTTCCATGATAGAACTCATATTCGAAGAAGCATTAATTTTTGATGTATCCATGGTTTCACAAAAATTGCTCTAAAAAAAATTTGAAAGATAATCACAAGCCAAAACGTGTTTTTTTGAAAGACTGAGGGTGTACCTTAACAAAAACAAACAAGCAAACAAAAGCTAAGAAGTGTAAAAGTGAAATGTCAGAGATACCAACTGTCAAACTTAGTACTTAAGGAAATTGGACATTTCATATGTGATAACCTAATACTTACAAAGTAACAAAAATTCAAGCTGGCCACAGACATCTACCATGCCAAACCCCAGATAGCAATAGCAATTTAACAACAGCACCAATTTTTGAGAATAATATGCTAAAATACAAGATATTTATATCCACATCTAGTAAAGTTACCATGTATGTGTGAAGCCAACAAAGATATTCTCAGGTGTCAACAAGTTCAAAATGTATCATTCATATCCTTTCCAGGAAACAAAAACAAAAACACCTTTAAAGCATACTCTCGGACAGTGGTCTTCCAAGGGAGTGATTCATGGATCTTCAGTTAAATGTAGATCTTCAGTTAAATTGTAGACTCATGACCTAGATTTAACTAAGCCAAACTTTACAAAATAGACATGAAGTTTGAAAAGATTCCTGAACGAAGTGGCAGATGAAATAAAATGCTAAGAATACAAGGACAACTAAACATGAAAATGAGCTGACAGTTTTCTTTTCTCTAAGACAAGCTCCTATTTCTAGTGTTAAACACCTCCTATGCCACTTTTACAAACTAAAAACTAATTATAGTCACTCAAAAAACAATTGAAATTATTAAGACTATCATATGGACTATGGATTTATATCTACTATAGTTAACAATGCCCACTCCTGGGAAAGCACAGTATTTAACCAATGAAGTGAGTCACAGAAACCTCTTATCATCTTGCGGATTTGGGGGTGGGGGGCGGCCGGAACCAGGGGCAGGGTCCCCAGGGAAAGCATCACTCAGAATCCAACTCGGCAGTTCAGATAAGCAGCAATGAAAACCAGCTCTGCTGGAAAGTCCCAGGCTTTGTGCCACAATTAGCAGGACATCGGCAATTGGAAAGCTTCTCCCTGACATAGTGTCTTTGGTGTCAGGCAGATACTGGGCAGTCATGTTTTTGTATTCAGTGTGAAGCTCCGACCCCACAGAAAGCTGTAAATAGAAACCAAGACCCTAGCCAAGTGGCTTCGACAAATCCAGAGGAGCAATGACACAGAAATAAAGCACCTTTTAGACGCACAAGAGGTGCTAGCAATGTACTTCTATCCCCATCTTTCTAGCTGCTGAGATGAGCAGAAGATTGACTGACATCGTGGCAGACAGCGAGGAGACCCTAGGACAACCCACCCACTCTGTTTATGGGAAAACACCCAGCTGACCTTCACCTCTCTTGATTCAAGGACAACTATACATAAAAAAGTATCTACGAAAACATTCAGCAATAAAGACCAAGGAGAAAACAACACTTGAAATGCAGAGAAAGGACTCACTTTTGAAAGAAAAAAATTCACTGATGGAAACAGAACTAAATTTTAGGGAGCATCTGCTGTGTGTTTAATAAAATGCAGGAAAACATAGATCTGTGAAACAAAGGTGAAAGCTGAAATCAATATAATAAAAAGTGAACATATTGAGAGAGAAGAAACCAAAAAGAAACAAAACACACAACAGAAAGACTATAAGAAGTTTTTGTTAAAAAGAGAATAAATGGTGACCAGATTTCCATGTACCCATCTCCTGTCTGGACTGGCACCATGCCAGATACCAGTTACCATGGCTGACTTTCTGCTCTATGTAGTGGCCACACAAACCCTAGGAATCCCAGGTGCCCTTTCTTTCAAATATTGTTGAAATTCAACACAGTGTCCAGGTGCTTATGCGCTATAGGCCCCTCAGCTCACCTCTCTCTAGCTCTTTATCCTTCCCATTTAGAGCATCCTGCCCTCCCCTCCCCTACCTACCACCCACTTCTTGGAGAAATTGCTATTCCTTGGGTAGAAGACTCTCAAATCAGCTCCTTTACCACTGGCCAATTAGTAGCCACTAGTTTCAATTATTACTGAAGTCCCTGGGAGTAAGGACCCTTTTCTATTTTCCATCATATGCAGGTTTTCCCTAGATCTTAATCCACCTTAAGAAGGGCTGTCTAAAAAATAGCCAGTATCTTTCTCACACATATTATAAAGTACTTTTGTTAAAGCTGGAGAAGACTAGTAGAGGCAAGAAGGCCCAGCTGCCTTCCTTTGCTTTTCTAGTAAAGTTGTCTAGATGTTTTTCCATGTGAATTTATTCCATCTACAAGGGCAATGTCCCCAAGGACCAGGTCCCATGGAAAGCTGTACCCTGTATTTTGGGAAAGAAGGATATCTAGCTTCTTAATACTACTCGAAAGGACTTTTCATCTGGGTACCTGATGGAAGTTTGTTTCTTGAACATTCAAAATAAAGTCCATCCCTGTAAGTCTTACAAGGAAGAAAAGCAGCAAAAAAGGGAAGGAGAGAAATATACAACAAAAATAATAGAAATAAGGTTTCCCTTCTGAGTGAACGTTCATAGTTTCCAGCACTCCATCCATTTCTGTCACTGTGGCTGCCAGATGATAGCTCCAGTACAGGAGTGCAGCACCATTTTAGGAATAGCCTATGTCTTCAAACTTTGGCAAGATGCCCTTCGTTAAGGCAGCGTGTAATTTCATTGCGGAGGAGCCACTGCATCTCCACACGGCTCTTGCGTTTCCCCACATAAGCTCTGTTTTCCACACGCTTCTTTGCTGCAAGGCATATGACGGAACGCTGCATCACTGCAGTTCTCTGTGTTCTCAAAGCCAGAGCAAACCCTGGATGCTGAGTTCCGCGACCCCCGTGCCAATCATCCCCATGCATGTGGGACGCATGAAGGCACTGGAAAGAGGGGAACTAAGTGAAGAAAGGCCTGGACATTTTCTTTTGGAATTTAAAAGGCCTGTGGGGTTGAAGAGAGAATGTCTTCTTTTTCTCCACAAAGATAATTCCTAGGACCAGTGGGGTGAACTACATTAGAGAGCAACTTATTGGCTCAACTTTATAATTCAGATAACTGCTCTACACTGGACTAGACACTATTTCCTACCCAGCTGAGGTCCCTGAAAACCCTATAATACTATACCTTGAGAGCAAATACATTTGTGGAGCTTTAGACACTGCTAGAATGAAGTCATCAGAAAAGCACAAGCAAAAATAAACTAGAATAAAAAGCTATGGAAACACACTTGCTTATATTTGTCCATTCTGCCCAACGTTACCCCTCTGAGGATTGACAAACAGCTCCCAAAATGCCAGTGTGGCCCATAATGACTCTTGTCTCAGACAGGCTTTGTTTAGTTTGAAAGAATGTGAAAGGGAACTGGATCTTTTATAGCACTTCCCCTACTTGTCGGGATGAATCATGAGCCTTGAAAATGCATTTGAATGAAAATCACCATTTCAGTTCATCACGCCCACGTATTTGTAAGGCACAGGCGTCTCTGTGCACTTTCACACACCTGCCTCCTCCACGTCACTCACGTCCCCTGCCACCTACCTAAATGCCACAGAAAATAACGCAACTCCACCAAACGAGAGGCCTCAAAGTGAGGCTTATGCTTTAATGTCAGCCGATGATGTCATCCAAGTATTTTTCTGGAGATTTGTTTTTATAATTAATGACAACTGATTAAGACGGCTGTACTTGAAACACTCATTCAACACTGACTGGGTGCCTGCTGCATGCGGGCACTGGGATAGGTTCTAGGAATACAAAGTGGGAAACGCAGTGCCCTCCCTCAATCAGGGAAGGCAGACAGCTGTCAGCACCTGCAGGGCAGTCCTATGAGCATGATGGCAGGGGTGTGATGGGAGCCAAGAAAGCAAAGAGGAGGGAAATCTCCAAGTAAGAAGGGCCTCCCCAGTGGACGTGACATCAGAACTGCCTTGAAGGCTAAATAAGGGCCAGCCAGGCACACAGACAGGATGGAGAGATAGTGAGCTCTGGACTGAGAGATCAGCCCGGCGGTGGTGATCTATTCAGGGCATTAGGAAATTCCATGGTTATATGGAACTCAGGAGCATGTCAAGAGATAAAACTACAGAAGAAGGCAGAAGCCAGACCATGGTGGACTTAGTGTGCCAAACTAAAGAAATTTAATGATCTCTTGGAGACAACGGGGAGCCCCTGGAGAATTTTCAAATGGGGGGATGGCATGATAAGATCTGCATTTTTAGAAAGATCAATCCATCAGCAGAGTAGAAACACACACAGGAAGTAAGAAAACTGTATATGTTTTCATTGTAATTAGGCTTGTCTAATACTCTAAACAAGGCAATATGAATATTCTCTTTCATGTAACAGCAGTTTGATTGGGTGTTGCATGAGTTTGGTGGTGGTATGGATGGTTGCTTTTAAGAATTTCTGGGAAAGGAGTTATTTTGGGGTGTGTGATTTCCTCATTTAGTGACCACCAAACCAAAAACAGAACAGTGTCAACAAAAATTATGACTGGCTCCGGGAGGCTAAGGCAGGATTGCTTGAGCTCAGGAGTTCAAGATCAGCCTGAGTAAGAGTGAGACCCCATCTCTACTAAAAATAGAAAAATTAGTCAGGTGTTGTGGCATGTGCCTGTAGTCCCAGCTACTCAGGAGGGTGAGGCAGGAGGATCACCTGAGCCCAGGAGTTTGAGGTTGCAGTGAGCTACAATGATGCCACTGCACTCTACCTAGGGCAAAAGAGACTCTGTCTCAAAAAAAAATTAAGACTGACAAGAATAGCCTAGTTATGCAGTTTTTACTTTTTGTTAATGCCATAAGTAAAAGAAAATTTTGCTTCTATGGTTCCCAATTATACCTGCTTAAAGCAGATATATAAATAGATTTAAATAAATTATTGGGCTCCAATTAATTTTTCATTTTAGAAAAAATTTGGTGCCTAGGTTCATACTTACAGTTTTATATACTCCTCTATATAACTTATTATCTAGTAGAAATATTAGTAAAGATGTAGAATATTTTGAATAACATCATTAATAAAATTGACATAATTGGCATGTACCAAACACTATACTCAACTGCTGCAGAATTCACCATTTTTTTCAAGTGTACATGTAAGAGTAAACAAAATTGACCATGTGCTGGGCCATAGAAAAAGTCTCAATACATTTCAAATTGATATCGAGCAGCTAATGCTCTCTGACAACAGGGAAACTAAACTTAAAATCAATAACAAAACAAAATGACTAGAAATATTTCAAATGTTTGGAAATTTAGGAATATATTTCTAAATAGCCCATAGGTCAAAGATTAAATCAGAAAATAATTTTAACTGGATAATAATGGAAATATAATACATCAAAACTTGTGGCATGCAGGTAAAGCAATGCTTAAAGGAAAATGTATAGCCTTAAATGAATATATTAAAAAAGGAAAAGGTTTAAAAATAAGTGATCTCATTATTCAACTCAAGAAATTAGAAAAATAGCAGGTTAATCCAAAGAAAGTAAATGATAGCAAAAAATAAACACAAGAAAAAAACTTAAGTAGAAAACAAATTTACAGCAAAAATAATAAACAAAGCCAAAAGCTGGTTCTTTGAAAAGCTTAATAAAATTAATAGGTCAAGTAAGATTGTTAAGAAAAAATAGAAAAGGCACAAATAATATCAAGAACAAAAAACTATTATTATAGATTCTACAAAGGTAATAAAAGGTAATAAAAGGATACCATAAATACTTCTCTGTAGATACATTTAAAAATTTGAGATGAAATGGAAAAATTCCATAGAACCTTAATTTTATCAAAACTGACATAAAAAAGATAAAATACGAATAGTTCTATGTATAGTGAAGAAATTGAATCCAGAGGTTACTATTTTACCACAAAGAAACTACAATCTTAAATAACTTTATCAATGAATCCTTACAAACATTCAAAGAGAGAATGACACAAAGTCTTCCAGAAAATGGCCAAAGAGGAAACACATTCCAATTCATTTTATGAGGCCGGTATACTTTTGATTCCAAAATCAAACAAAGACATTATAAGAAAAGAATTACAGGCCAATATTTCTCATGAGCATAGATTAATAATGCCAAGTGAAATTTTAACAAATTAAATCTAGCAATAAATAAAAAGAATAGCATACACCAAGCAAACTTGCAGAAATGCACAATTGGGTTAACATTTAAAATCAGTGGATAAGTGTAACCCCCTATTTTAATAGAAATAAAAAAGAAAAATCATCTGGTCACCATAATAGAGTCAAAAAGCATTTGAGAAAACACTTCTTCATGACAAATATCTTGGCAAAGAAGGAAGGAAAGTGAATTTCCTAAATCTGATATATGTTGGGTCTTTAATTAAAAAGCTAGAGCAAACATCATACATAATACTAACATATGGCAATCTTTCCTGTTGAGCTAACTAATCATGAGGATGCTTACTGTCACCAGTTCTACTCAAGACTGTATGAGAAGTTTTCACCACCTCAATAAGGAAAGAAGAAGAAATAATAGAAAAAGGACTGGGGAAAAAAGAATATCTAAAAAGAATCAGCAAATAAGTTATCATGATTTAGAGGTGACTTTCTCAAGGTCACTGCATAAACACAATAAACAATTAGAAAATGGTACCATCCACAAAAGCATCAAAATAAAAAGTATCTAAGAATAAATTTTGCAAATTATATAAAAGTCCTCTACATAGGCATCTGTAAGATGTTATTGAGAGAAGTTTAAACGGCCTAAATAAATGCAGGAGCAATCCATGCTCATAAATTCTAAAACTCAACACTTTAGAAATATGAATTCTCCCTACATTTATCTATAGATTCAATATAATCCCAAATAAATTCCCCACAGATTGTATGGAGGAAATTGGCAGACTAATTCTAAAATTTATTTGGAAATACAAAGAACCAAATATAGCCAATATGGGTTTGATTAAAAAGAACAAATTACCATCCCAAATATTAAGACTTATTTTAAAGCTTTTAGTTCTGGGCCTGAGTCTCTCCACCACTTCACTAATTCCAACTCTCTTCCTCTCAAGATCCAGCTGGTATGTGCGAGGACGTGCACATGTGTTTTTATATTAATGTAAATACAATGTAAGTAGACAAGAAAATCTTCTACAAAAAACAAAAAAGAAAAGAGCCCAATATAAACTGCTTTTAAATTATCCTATTGTACATGTGATTGTTCCATTCCATTAGCATGGACCCATTCCTTGGATGTCCAGAGGAGGCTACCATTACATACTCTCTTGTTTGCTATGGATTTTCTAATGAATGTTTGCATTTCTTTCATTTTCATGAAGCTATGCAACAGAGCAGCCCTACATACTCAGTCTCCTAGTTTGTGCTCTACAGAGTGAATCTCCTTTCAGGATGTGTGCTTGTGGGTGTGAGAGTGAGCCAATGAATCACTGTGGGTCCAGAATGAGCATGCCCGCGCCTCGCATGTTGAACACCTGTTGGGTTCAAGAAAACCCTTCTACTTTTATGGTATTCTAGGAGATACTATGACCCACATGGAAAGTTTTAATCCATTTTGAGTTTATAATATTGTTTTTGTTCCTTTGGAGTTCCTGTAGTAGTCAAATGCAGTGATTTAGAAAGGAACTACTTCCCAGTCATTCTTGGCCTTATAAAGAACTGTTTCCTAAGAACCAGTTTATCCCTTACCTATTCTTACTGCCACTCCACTCACACATTTTGTTAAAAGGAAATAATGCACTTTTTTTTTTTTTTTAGTGTAAGGTTATGCTAGGAAAAGCTTTCCTGAAGGACAATGTTGTCTCCAGTCTAGAGTTTGACTCTAGGTGGGCAGAATTTATTGGGAAACGATGTTAATATCAAAACCTGCTTGTTCTTCAGGAGAATGAAGTAAGTAAAAATGGAAAAGAAGACCCAGAGCATGGCTGAGAATCCACCACAGGCCATGCTGGGGACTGGGAGGGGGAAGGAGGTAAAATCCTGCCAGGCTGCCAAGGGGTAAGATCCAGAAGCCATTTTTCATTTGCAGCTATTCATGTGCAAAGAATCACCGTCACTTTCCTCTGCTGATAATCGTGCCACTTCAACAACATCTGGCTCAACAGACCAAAGAAATGAGAAGAACTAAAAACATCTTTGAATGGTGCTAATGAGGAAGGAAAGACGAGCAGAAATGAGAAGAAAGTTTGGAGGAAGATTTAGGAAGGTTGCAACCCATGCATAGACATATCCAGACCCACCTCTCCACGTCCTCACAGTCCACCCAGCCCCATGGCCCCCTCGTTTTCCTTCCCTGAATCAGCTCCTCATTCAATCTGGGCTGCATCACGTTGGTATGATTATCCAGAGAAGCTAAAACTCCCTCACCCAGTAAAATCACAGGAACTCCACCATAATAGAAACAATTTGTTTTAGCAAGATAAATCCGAGGTTATCTTTTTCCCACTTCCACTTTAATTTTTTTCTTTTATAATAACAGAAATAAATAAAATTAATTCATGGATTAAACATTTTCAAATAACGGTAACAAGATGCTGAATTAGCACAGCTCTCTTCCTTAAGATTAATTCCAGAAGAATTATGAAAGAAAAAAAACCCAAAACTCAAAGAAAACTGTGAGGAACCTCTTAGGTGACTTGAGGCTTCTGTGTCGAATGCATGTGAGGATGGTACAATAGAACATGGACGGAACAATGGACGGAACAATGCATGGAACATGGACGGAACAATGCATGTTCCCAGTGTGGGACAGGAGGCAGCCCCACCAGGCGGGGAGGAAATGATGGGAAAGGAACTGGTGGAGTTTGCTTTTGTTTCTCTCCCCTCCACTGCCCGCCGACACCTACAGTGACTCAAAACTGTGAAGTTCCAGAGGTCCTGGACAGCTAAACCAGGGTTGTTTGTTCCACCTCGTGGCTCCTCTACATTCAACTTTGGGTTCCAATATTGTCACAGAAGGAAAAAGAATGCAAAAGGACATGTGTTGGTGGTTTTTATGAACCAGGCTGGAATTGGAACTCATTGCCTCTGGCCGCTTCCCACTGTCCAGCATCCACTCACATGGTCCCACCTTGCCAAGAGAGAAGCTGGGAAGTGTAGTCCAGCTACAGGCCTAAGAGGTCATGGGTTTGGTGGAGAGCAAAAAAAACCTCTGCCACACCTGGAAAATGTAATCCTGTCATCAACGCTTGCTTTTCCCTTTAAACCTTTAGTTTCTACCCTTTTGAGAGGATCAAATGGAAGATTGCATATTAAAGTTGCTTGTTACCTTTATAATCCTATTAAACTAAGAGACAATCAACCTAATTATGAGATACCTTCAAACATTTTATCATTCTAATAAAAATGAGACAGTTCTCAAGGGAATTATGCTGAATGAAAAAAGCCAATCACAAAAGGTTATATACTATTTGATTCCATTTATATAGTGTTCTTTAAATGGCAGAATTGTAAAATGGAAGACAGATTAGTGGCTGCCAGGGGTTGAGGGGAAGGAAGAGTGGGAGGAAAGTGCATGTAAAAAGGGTAGCACAGAGAGCCTAGTGATCACAGAACTATTCTGTACCTTGAACATGCACAGCAATAAAATTGCATAGAATACACACACACACACGCACACACACACACACGAAGACAATAAAATTGGAGGAACTGGAGTAAGATTGGTGGATTGCACTAATGTCAAAATCCTGGTTGTGAAATGATACTACAGTCTTGCAAAATTTGTCCATGGGGGAAAACTGGGTAAAAGGTACATGAGAATCTCTCTACATTATTTTTTTATAATAATGTAAATCTGTAATTACCTCAAAATTAAAAGTTTAATTTTAAAAAGCAGGACACAGTCATCCAGCTCAATGGAATATTGATGATAACAGTTGTCCTTCCCCAGCTGGTTTTATAAGGGCCTCTCTGTCCTATTTAGTGTCTCCCAGCCTCTCCTGCGTGGCTTCAGCAGCAGCAGGGACTAGGGATAAACACTCATCAGTGAGCTGTTAACCATGTCTGATGACTTTGAAGAGGGTTCAATGAAGGCTATAACCAGCGATGTTCGGTGCTTGGTGAGAACCAGACTCCAGACTTGAGAAAACCTTGAGAAAGATGGATGGAGATTCTCAGCATCACCTGAAGAAACTGAGATGCTAGCAAATGGTCACCACGCTAACAAGAGGAGGGAAGAAGAATCCCAGTGACTTCACTAAAGGGTCACCAATTACACCTTTACCTTTACTGAATTGAGACCTTTAAGGTATTAGGCATGATTTACATTCTTCCTCTCCCTTTTCAGGTCATCCTCGGAGGTTTGTTTCCTTCCTTCCTTCCTCCCTCCCTCCCTCCCTTGCTCCCTCCCTTCCTTCCTTCGTAAGGTTTCTCTCTGTTTCCCATGCTGGAGTGGAGTAGTGTGATCATAGCTCACTCACCGCAGCCCTGAACTCCCAGGCTCAAGCAATTCTCCAGCCTCAGCCTCCGAGTAGCTGGAACTACAGGTGTGTACCACTATGCCCAGCTAATATCTAAATTTGTTTATAGATATAAGGGTCTCACTATGTTACCCAGGCTGGTCTTGAACTCTGGCTCCAAGCAATCCTCCCACCTCAGCCTCCCAAAATACTGGGTTTACAGGTGTGAGCTACCAACCAAGAAGTTTGTTTCATTTTGAGGTTAGTTTCACCATGTTAGGCTGGCCATGAAGTGTTTATACAGAAGGAAATTCACCACCACCACCATCACTCAGGCTCTGACAACCACCATTCTACTGTCTACTCCTATGAATTCATTTTTTTTAGATTCCATATATAAGTGAAAAAACACAGCATTTGTCTTTCTGTGTCTGGTTTATTTCACTTAGCATGACATCCTCTGGGGGGTGAACAGGGAAAGGGGAGATGTTGGCCAAAGGACACAAAGTTCCAGTTAAATAGGAGGACTAAGCTCCGGTGATCTGCATAGCATGGTGACTACAGTTAACATACCATATATTTCAAAATAGCTATTTTCAAATAGCTAAAAGAGTGGATTTTAAATGTTCTTACCACAGATAAGTATGGAGATAATGGATATGTTAATCAGCCTGATTTGATCATTGCATAATGTATACATGTATCAAAACATCACACTGTACCCCATAAATATATACAATTGTTATTTGTCAATTAATTTTTTAAAATAAATAAGAGTTGATTCCATTAAAAAAAGGAAAGGGCCAGGTGTGGTGGCTCACGCCTGTAATCCTAGCACTCTGGGAGGCCGAGGCAGGTGGATCGCTCAAGGTCAGGAGTTCAAGACCAGCCTGAGCAAGAGTGAGACCCTGTCTCTACTATAAATAGAAAGAAATTAATTGGCCAACTAAAAATATATGTAAAAAATTAGCCGGACATGGTGGTGCATGCCTATAGTCCCAGCTACTCAGGACGCTGAGGCAGGAAAATCGCTTGAGCCCAGGAGTTTGAGGTTGCTGTGAGCTAGGCTGACGCCATGGCACTCTAGCCTGGGCAACAGAGTGAGACGCTGTCTCAAAAAAAAAAAAAAAAAGGAAAGGAAGGAAATTCAGAGGTTCATGGAGTGAGGGTAGGTAAGTAGGGGTGTGAAAGAACATGTCGTGGAGATAGGATTGTATTGTATAGTCATTTTCAAATGATAGGGAAAAAATTGCATATTATTAACATTTCAAGTTTGTTTTCAACATAATTACCATTCAGTTTCCTCCCAATCGTAAATCATTTTGTAATAGTTTTGGGGTCCAGGGTGGGCAGGGATCTGAACCCATAGTCCATTATCATTCATGGTCTGCTCTGGTGCATTCCAGTAACAGAATGTGTTGAAAGCCTAAAGCCTTTCCCATTTTTAAAAATTTTTGCTAGAGATTAATAGAAAAAAAAAAGAAAAATGGGGAGACTTTCTATTCGGACAGTCCATCTCACTCACCAGCACTGCTTTTCTCTCTCCCTCTCTCTGGTTAGAAACAATAGCTTGTTCTTACTCAGGTAGCACAACTAGGGAAGAGCTCATACAGGACCAACTCCCGCAGCCAGTTAGGAACAAAACTCGTCCCGTTAACTATTTTCTGTCAGAATTTACAAGGAGAGTTGATTTACAGAAAATTAGCAGTAACTGTAGCAAATATTGTTGAATCGACTTATATCAATCACTCCTCTTGCCCCACATAAACTATTGCTCATTGCTCACAATGGTGATTTTCATCATTTAAAAATACTATCTAGTGCTTTGGAGTTTGTCACTTATGAACAGCATGTGATTCCACTGTACCAGGACTTCCTCATTTAGCATTTCTAAAACCTCCTAAATCTGGGCACATACTTTCTAAAAAATTTTTTAATGGTATCTGGACCTATGTAGTGTGGTAATATATTCTATTACTGCAAGTAAAATGAACTCTTTTTCAGATGAGCTGTGTTGAGCTTCAGACACTGGCTTGAAGACTAGAAAGAGGAAGAAACAATTCCTTTAAATGGTTCTCTATTAAAGGACAAAGAGACAAAGAGGGAATCACAGATGTTCAGCACTTGCTATCGACTCTCCCAAAGTGTGCACAAGAACTGGAAAATCTCGAGGAAAGAGTAGTGTGGTGTTCGCACCTACAGCGTTGAGTATTTCTAGCTACGGAGCTTTCCTTTCTCCACACCCTGCGATGCTCCCTCCCTGCATCACCACGGCCCGGCAGAGCCAATGGCAAGCCCAGGCAGGTTTGATACCTGATGTGGGTCTCCCCACAGAGTCTGAGAAATGGCTGAACTTGGTCCAGCCCTGATGGAAATGAGAACAAAAAGAGCATGTTTGCTGGAGGTGGGGCTGGTCTTTAAAATCTATAGTCACACATATGGCTGGATGAACTGCCAACAGCCCAAGCCACCTCTGTGTGACTTTCGGCCCTGGGATATTTGCTACTGCTTACTACAGACTAGGTGTGGATTCCTTCCTTCCCTTTTCCCTTAGGCCCTGTACTCATAAGTTTCCTGGAAAAAAGATGCCATTGGAATGGGAAGTGAACAGCTAAAACTTATGGCCTGGGCAACCTACCATTTTGACTTTCATCACCTAAAACCCTGGTTCCTCCCAGTGCAGGGATTTCCACCACTTGAACGCACTAATGGGTGATAGAGAAAAGTATTTTGTGTTTTCATCCCCCCATCCCCACTGCCAACAGCCATTCCCACTAGAGAGGGGTGCAAAGAGGAATCTCAGCAAAGAGGCATCTGTTAGGATCCCAGTCAAAGTCCTGAGGTGAGAGAGTGTTCGATGGGTCAACCGGAGAGCTGAGAGCTTAGCTGAGAGCTTAGCTCCACTTCCTTTTAGAACTCAGCAAGGAATGACCTCTAAGGTAGCTTCCAGGATGTCCTCACACCAACCCAGGACAGCTGCATCAGAGTGAGCCACATCTATGATCCCTTGAGTCTTCCTGGGCTCTTGCGCAGCGAGTAGGAAGCTGTTGAGGTCCCCCGTGCCCTGCATGGGGACAGAGAAAGCAGCTGACAGTGCTGACTGGGGGATTGTGAGGGGCTCTGCCATGGGCGAGGGACAGGCAGGGACCAAACAGGAGTTATGGCCAGACTGCAGCAGATCCATGGTGCCAGGAGGAGCTGAGCAGGGCCACGTCGGTGGAAGAAACACAGCTACAGACCTTTGCTAGAAACATCTCTAAGACTTCCAGTGACCAGCGGACAAGAGACATCACATGGAGTCAAAAGGTGCCAGAGGACAATACAAGGACTCGTGCTGTCTTAGAGAGAAACACGGAGAGGAACAAGGAAATCTCAAAGTCTAAGCACTTAGATTTTTTTAAGTGTGTTACCTAAGAAGAAAGTTTAAATTATTAGATTGGATGGAGGTTCATGAACCAGATTATAATTAGTTTCTCTCTCTACACACACACACACACACACACACACACAGGAGGGTGGGGCTCATGAGGAAGATCAGATCCTACATAGCAAGTAAAGAAGCCACAGTTTCTTCGCACACATGCGTGTGTGGTGAGGAAACCACAGCCCTGCTGCACGTGCAGCGCTGCGCAGCTCTCCGGGAAGCAGAGACGGATGCCATGCAACACTGGCTCTCAAGCCGCTCACACCTGGCGTGGAAGGCACATGCAAAAACAACTATCACTTTCTATGGCAAATCCCGTGACAGAGCTATAACCAACTATTATTCAAGCACAGGGAGGAGGGACATTACTCCTGGTCATGGTAGGACAAGACCCCACAGGTGTTGACATGCGAGTGGGATTCAATAGCTCAATTTAACATATATTTCATGGTGCTGCCAATATGCCTGCTACTGTGCCGGGTCCATGAGGGCAGAGTCTGGTGAGGGACGCAGACACGAACATATAAATTCCATAGAATACACCGTTTTCAAACAGACTGCGTGTTGGCCATTATGGAAGAAATCCAAAGTTAAAAGCGATCACTAGCAAGGTTTACTGGACCCTACCACCTACTGCTTGTGAGTAAAAAATAGTTTAAAGGAGATGTTACGAGGCAGGGGAGTGGGATGAATAACTATTTCCAAGTGATTTTCTGAGTTCCTCCCCTTCATATTTGGGAATGTAATACCTTTGGACCCAGTGAAGGAGAAGGCAAATATGAGTCCAGGGTACTGTGCCCATCTCCTTGAGCATGAACAGTGCACCTGCCAGCCAACTGCACAGTGCCTCCAGCCAGAGACGGTGACAGAACAATCTACACAACCTGAGAGGGAGGGAGGAGGACGCGCACCTGTCCACAAGAGAGTGCTGAGGACTCTCCCGGAAGGATGAGCTCCTGATCATCCTTTAGTGTCTGCTGGGCAAGGGGAATACCGCCCACTTGAGATGGCTTCCAGTGGTAAGCAGCAGTCACTGTCAGGGGAGGAAAGGAAAAATGAGGAAGCTTTAAAGAAAGTTAAGATTCCTCCACTCCAAAATGTGGTCCGTAAGGAAGGGAAAAGATTAAAAAAGAAGAGAAACATGAGTAAATATGGCAGCTCTTGCAGTGACTGCTGTGTTTTTCTATCCTACCTAAATCTAAAGAGCAGAGGGCAACTGTGGGGTAGAAGGACCACCCTTGCCATGGAGAGTGAATTGCTATTATTTCAGCTTACATACTGCTCAAGCAAATCAGATCACATCATAGAGATGACTACAAAGGCACAAAGAAAGATGTGAAAGACTGCCTGGGCACCCCAGCCAGCCGAATGTTGAGAACGGCTGCTAGGTGAGCAGGTGTTCTGGGCACCACTGTTGCTGCGCAAGGTCTCTGCAAGAGAGTGGGAGGGTATGTCTCCTCCTGGACCACAGGGAGGAATGTGGGGGTGGAGGTGGAACCTGCACAGAAAATGGACCGATGTCGAGAAGACAGGAGAAGCTACATCACCCAGATCACTGTTGATTTTATTAACAGAAAGAAAGATTCTTAGGGCTTCTCTGTTTCTGTATGCTCTTACTAGTTCTTTCCATCAACTTACTAAGGATTTATTCCCACCACTACTGTTTAAAAATGAGAGCAGCCAACCTTGTGGCATACACTCTCCAGAACACTTTCCTTGGCATTCTTGTGGTTTATTTGCCTCCATGACAGCTAATCAACAAGCATTGATAAAAGGGATAAGAAGAAACAAGGAGAAGAAGATATCTGAAAGAAGAAATTGGTGATAATATTGGCACTGTTTTAAATGCAGTGCGATGATTCCCAAAGCCAGCATCCCATTCTAATTTCCTGGAGAGATTTCTTAAAACACAGAAACCCAGGTCTGAGTTCAGACCAGAGTGTGAATGGCATAGTAGTGCTGATAATTCTGTCCTTGTGGGTGGGGGGAACACTTTCGACCAAATAATCAGAATAATTAAGCTACCTTGTTACGGTTTGAATTATCTTAACCAGTGCTTTCTAAACTGTATTCCTTCCATAGACCACTCGGCCCATAGGATGTTAACAAGCGTTACTAAAGGAAAGTATCTGTGCACAAGTGCTTAGGAAATCCAGGTTAGACAAAGCTAAGCAAAGGTTGTTTGGTTTTCACCTCCTCAGAGCTTTTTATATTGATGCGCACTTAGACTCTCCTCGACGAGACTGTTATGTACAGCATTTCCCCGCTAGATCTGACAAAGTCTCATGTTTTTCTTTGTAAATCTCCCAGGGATTAGAAGGTTTTATTGCGTGGGATTTGGGGAGTGCTGCCACAGGGCTCCGCCTCCCTGGACATGCAGGTGCAGTCACTGAAGTCAAGATCTAGCGATCGTGAGATGAAATGACAATTGTAAATTTAAAATGAGACAGTTTTTCCTCTTTTTAATGCAATGAAAGTATCCTACTACAAATTAAGATAAGGGGCAGAAAACAAGTAAGATTGTACACTCATGAAAGTAAAACAGTAAACTGTGCCATGCAGCTATCCCTAAAACCAGTTGTTTTCCTATTTTATGATCATTTCATCCACTTCTTTAGTTTTCTCTCTTCTAATTACATTACGAACCTATGATCTCCTAGGTTACACAAGAGAGATGGGCTTGGATAACTTGATGTACTTCATTTTTACCTCTGCAATGACCAAAAAAATATTTTTAAGCATCTTTTCCTTTTGTCTCTGAATACTACCTTTCCCTAATCTTTTCTTCTTTCTCTCTCTGAACATTCTCTGATGAACAGTTAACATAATGGCCAAGGACAAATGGGCATATCATTATGATTGACAAATCTCAAGGGTACTGTCCCTGAATAAAGCACAGAACCACCACAACCTATTAATTCTTCCACATTCACATGCTTTTGGTTAGAAGAATTTCTGGCAAAGACTACAGAAAAATTTAGTGCGTGTTAACGTTTCTTTCCTTTGTAATAGTCAGAAAACCAATAATAAGTTGTTTACCCAACATAGAGCATTCTCAATTGCAATGCTGGTGTGTAATTTTTCTCAGGTTTTATTTAACACTTTTCCTAACATACTAACATTCTTTACAGAGGGTTTGGGTTTTTGTGCCTTTTTCTTTTTATTACAACACATGTAAAAATGTGAGCTGAAAATAAAGTTTTCTTTAATTCATGTTCTTTTAAAAGTATCAGAGAAGATTCCAAATGAAATAAGGATTTCGCAAGCAACAAACATACATGTCACTGGTGTTTCCTTTCATAGTCTCCCACAAGATTTTCTTAAATTTTAAAAATCTTTATTCTACTGGTATTTAAAAAGAATCTACCATCATTGTGGGAAATTTATAAAATACCTATTAGAAAATAAGACAAAATAAAATTGTACCACCTAGGTATAACAACTATTAGTAAATAATATGTTAATACATAATTATATTGTATCATGTATACATATGTAGATTTTTTAAATGATGATTTTTTAAACCTTCCCTACAAAATTATAATCTCTTCTGTTATTAAATGTTTTCTCTAACATAATTTTAATAGCAATATAATTTGTCATTAAGTAAATATACTGTAGTTTATACAATCCACTAATATAGGGCATTCAGCTTGTTTCTAATTTTTGCTATCATAAACCATGTTAAAATAAAATTTTTATAACTAAATTTTTGTGCGTATCTGTCATTTGGGTTTTTTTGTTTGTGTTTGTTTGTTTTGATTAGGACAAAATTCAGAAATCCATTATTAGGATTAAAGAAAAGGAACATTTCTAAGTTTTTTGATGCTTATTGCTAAGCATCAAAAAAATATATAGCAATCTCCTCTTTTTCATCAGCAGAACATGGGCACAGCTACTTCTCCAGGTATTCACAGAAACCTGGCAAGACTGTTTGGAAGGCAATGGAAATATATTTGCATAGATACATATTTTGTCTCATTTTTGTAGTCGTTGGATTTTTAATAGAAATTTTGGAGAGGGCAGAAAATAAAGGGCCTGAGGTAAGATGACCATGTGTAACTAGAAAGGCTCCCTCCATCCCAACTGTATTTCAATTGGAGGAAGTTATTTATGTTTATACTGTAAAAGAGTAAAGATGTCACCTTCTCTCCTCCTTGCTTCTCTGTCTGGCAACTCTGATGATTTCCATCACTCATGCAACCTGATGTCCTGTCAGAGCACCCTCAGCAGAGCATCCTTCTCATTCTAGTCCTTACCAAGAGCACGGGGAGTCCCATTTATACCAGCCAGTCTTGCCTGTAGATACTAGTGCAACGAAAAGTGACAACTGACAGTGTAAGCCCCAAGAGATGCAAAAATGCCTACTTATTAACAAAAGTATTTTTTAAAAAATATCACAGATTTTATGTCCTATGTGAGAAAAATGTTGAGACCAAGGGATGAAAAAAAGACAGGATGAAAGAAAGGGAGTTGCAAGTAGGTTCAGAGAAGACAGAGGCAGGGAGAGACAGAGTGGTAACAAAACTATGAAGCCCTTAGAATGAATATGGCTGGGTTTCCCTCAATAAGTGTAAGGAAGCAGATTAATCTATCACCTATTTCATTTTGCCCAAAAGCTTCCATTAGATTAAACTGACTCTTGACTGTGTTCATGATTACTGTCCCATCTCAAAGCAGTGGTTCTCATGTGGGGGCGATTTTGTCTCCCACAGGAAATTGTCTGAGACATTTGGTTGTAATAACAGGAGGTTGTGACTGGCCTCTAGTGGGTGGAGGCCAGGGATGCTGCTGAACAGCTTACAACGTGTAGGACAGCCCACACAGCCCAGGATTGTCTGGCTCAAAATGTCAATTATGCAAAGAAACCTTACTCCAACAAAAGCACAAGTTCAGTTATGTGTTCTCATTGGAGAAAAGAAAAACCATTGGATCTATGTCTCCTCAATTAAAAAAAAACACACACAAAAAAAATTAAAAAAAAAAAACAGAAAAAGAAAACCTCTAGCAGATAACAGATACTCTCTACTTTTATAATTAATTATTTTATATATATTTCAAGTTCTATCTCATATTCTCTCTCATCACACTATTTATCAACCCATTTATACTAAACATCTGTTACTTTAATTACACATATGCAGTAAATTCCTTTATTAAAGGCATATTCTTCCCTATCTGAAATATGCCATTCTTAAAGTTACATCTTCTGAAAAACAAGAAAAAGAATTAGGTAACATTCATTAGCTTTCTGTTTCTGATTTCTTTACTGTAGTATGTAATCCTTTATTGGAAGTTGTGAAAGTATTACCAAAAGATTAGATTATAGATGGTTCATCTTTTATATTAATGGTAAGCTAAAATTTACTACATAGACAGATAACAATACGTTAATAAAACCTCTATCAAGAACACACTAGGTATTCAATATTCTATATAGTATTGATATGGAGACAGAGCACAGTGATTTTACATATATATATATATATACACACACACTTTATATATAATATGTATCACTCATATATTGCAAATATATCAAACAAAAGAGATAACTGCCATTTAAGAATACTGTCTATGGAGCCCTATTGACATCCTGAGTATCTTAGAATTTTCTGTTTCAGAGTTTAATTTTCGGCTTTAAAAATCTAAAAATTAAACTTTTTCAGTGGTTCCATTGTTTAACAAGTTCTTCAGATTCACACTACCAAAAAATGGTCCAATATTTTAAAATTTATAATATAATGTATGAAATAAATGAATTATAAGAGAAAATCTATACGATCTTTTTGATAGATGTGAAAATTTGATAGAGTTCAGTATTTTCCCTGACTTAAAGAAATTTCATAATAAACTAGTAATTTAATGACTTTTTTAAATGACAAAGAATACTTATTTGGGAACAGTAGCCAGGATTATATTTACTAAACATTAAAAGAATCCCATTAAAGACTGGAATAAGACAAGGATGTTCTCTAGTATCAAATATTTTTTAAAAAGGTTAGAAATTATAGTCAATGAAATTAGACAAGAAAAAAATGAAGGTATAAGAAAAGAAAGATTATACAAAAATTTCATTATAGATTACGGAAAATGCAATAAAGCTAATATTAAAACCTTTGGAACCTACAAAGAAATACAATATGTTAACTGGTTACAAAATAAATATACAAAAAAAAATAACTTCCCATTATAGCTCCAATAACATTTAAAAACATAAAGAAAAACAATCCATTCAACACAGGACCCCAAAATACACAATATCTAGGAATAAATACAAAAAGATATTTTCTGATTCCATGTAAATAAAACTAAAAAATTCTAATAAAGAATGTAAAATGAATATTGAATAATTGAAACCCATATCGTATTTCTGGGTGGGAAAGCTTACTATTATAAAAATACGAATTTCTTTTCAAACTAAATTATAAACTAGGAATCTGTTGTAGAATTTGAGAGTTTATTCTATAACTTATTATACAAGGCCAAACTTTTAAAAGTAGCTAGAAAAATTTTAAATAAAAAGGAATTCAAAAGAAAAGTAATTTTGTATCTTTATCTACCAGCTATAAAAACATTAAGTTTGGAAATAAATACAATACAGCACTATCGTCAATACAGAGAAAACAATCTGATAGAATAAATAGAATTTCCAGGAAAAAATACTAAGCCTTATGATATGATTTTTATATCAGAAATTTATTTCATAACAGTAAAAAAAGTTTGAATTATTGAACAAATAATATATAACAAATTTCTCAACTAACTGTAAAAAGAATTAAGACAGATGCATTTTTCACACCTTACACCAAAGTATGTTCCTAGTGTACTAAAAAGATTTAAATGTAGAAAAATGCACTCATGTGAATACTCAAAATACGTATAAGGTATATACTTTGTTTGTATAATTTGGGAGTGGGGAAAGGCTTCTCTAAGCATGGCATTAAAGTTTGCAAACATAAATAGAATAGACCAATAGACCAAACAAATAAAAATTTATAATTGCAAAAGTTTTAAAATTGTATGATGAAATGAGAAAAATCTATTTGCAACATATTATAACAAAGTCTTTTTACTAAAAAAATTTTGAAATCAATAAAAAACACAAATCATCCTTTTAGGGAAAATACTCAAAGGAAATGAACAAAAGCAATTCACAAAAGAAGAAATACAAACGTCCACTTAACCTACAAAAATTGATGAACCTCAGAAATGCAATTAAAATTTCACTGGTATTTAATTTTATTAATTATTAATAAATTGTCTAGAATCATAAACAATAACAATACTCAGTGCTGAGAAGCATAAAAGAAAATGGTTTCTTCTAAATCATAAGTTTCCGATGGGTCTATAAATTATTATAATCTTCTTGGTGGGCAATTTGGCAATGCTTGTCATAAACTTGAAAAAATAGCTATCTTTTGATCTAACAATTTTTCTTCTAGTTATTCATCCTAATAAAATAAATAAGCATATTCTGAAATAGTCATCTACACAGATGTTTATCATCGTGCTGCCTATGACAGCAGAGATGGAAAACAACAAAGTTTCCACTAATAGAGAGTTAATTAAAAACATTATTGTAATGTACAATGAAAAAACTTCAATTTTTATAGTTATGTATTATAACACATGTAATTTTAAATTATAATATATAGTATAATTATAATTTTTTTATTTTTTTCTTTATTGAAGTATACTTTACACATCATGCCTTTATTCCATTTTAAGTGTACAATTAAATGATTTTTAGTGAATTTACCAAGATGTAGAGTTAATCACATAAATCAGTTTTTAAGGAATTCCTTCCCCCTACTGAGACCCCTAATTCCGCTCCCCAACTACTTTTCAAGCATGTCCCACCCCTCCACAGTGCCCACTACGTCGCTCAGACGTGGGTTTGCCCCCCACCCCCCAAATCCCTAGTGATCACTCCCACCATTTGAGCACCATAGTGTTAATCAATCAATACCAATTTGATAGCAAGTACAAGTGGGGCCCATTCTTCGGGTCTGTGTCACCTCACTTTGAATAATGGGCTTAAGCTTAATCCAGGATAATATAAGCGGTGCTAGCTCACTGTCGTTTCTTAAAATTGAGTAATATTCCATTATGAACATATACCAGATTTTATAATTATAATATTTATTAACATTGAAAGATGTTCATAATATATTACATGAAATGGTTAAACATACTTATGAATTACGTTACAGAGTACACTTAATAGGTCTTTCTTAGTCTTTCTAAACAAAATGCTGAAATTTCA
Source organism: Lepilemur ruficaudatus (assembly GCA_963574885.1). NCBI lineage: Eukaryota > Metazoa > Chordata > Mammalia > Primates > Lepilemuridae > Lepilemur > Lepilemur ruficaudatus. Next base: position 41,981 of record CAUYRT010108453.1, read on the forward strand.
AATAATTAGGTCTCATTTCTAAAAATCAGAATGTTATGTTTTGTTTTCTTTTACATATTGGAATATTGTATAATTTCATATTTCTTTCATGTTAAACAAATAAACTTCACACACTAACATATAATAAGGCAAAAGCTACACTAATCTTTCCTGGGGAAAGTAATCATTAACTAGAATTTAAGGCGCTATAATAATGAACAGCAATTTTCATGAAACCACTCCATTTCTTTCTTTATTTTCTATTTTTTATTTTTATTTTTTTTAGAGACAGGGTCTTACTCTGTCAGGCAGGCTGGAGTACAGTGGCATGATCATAGCTCAGTGTAACCTAGAATTCCTGGCCTCAAATGGTACTCCTGCCTCAGCCTCCCAAGTAGCTGGGACTACAGGTGTGTGCCATCACACATAGCTAATTTTTTTAAGTTTTGGTAGAGACAGGGTCTCACTATGTTGCCTAGGCTGGTCTCAAACTCCTGGACTCAAGTGATCCTACTGCCTTGGCCTCCCAAAGCACAGTGATTATAGGTGTGAGTTACTGTGCCCGGTCCCCATTCCATTTCTAACAATAAATATTAAAAATTTACTCAAGAAAAGGGAAGATTTTGAAAGGAAAATAAAACTTGTGCAAATATTGGGATCCTGAGATACTACAAAAAAATTGTTTTATGAAATACTGAAACAAATCTTGTCACAAAAAGCAGGAAAAAATCTGAAGATATATGCAATGATCAAAAACATTTAATAAATTATAATTTATTTCCTGCTAGGAACTCAAGTCAAGAAATATCTTGTTTTTACAAATATTCTACAAAATACAAGGGAAAACATTTTTAAAAAATGTATAGACACCAATGATAAATTAATTCAATTGGTAAGAAATTCTAAAGATTCAGCTTTTGATACATCAGTACCCCAGTGAATTGTAAATGTCACTCAAATACTAAAAGGTCTGATTCTTAGATCTACTCCTGCATTAGCACTCCTCATATACACACAACCTGTCAACCTTTGAGCACTATATACTCTAGTCAGCCAACTTAAGAATTTATATATCAAGATAGTCAATTCTTTTGCCAAAGCTTCAAAATGAGGAGCTTGAAATGAGAAGACTGTTCCCTTAAGGGAGATTTCTCCAAAGATGAGAAATCTTTGCCTGGTCAAACTCATTTACTATCACAATCTAATTATGTTTTACAGCTGCCCATGGGATGTCTAAGAACACATTTACAACTTTAATCAAAGGACTAATGTAAATGCTTATTTAATAATCAGCTCTTTGGTCATCTCTATCATTGAGATAAATATGATTGAGACAAGATGGGAAGTGATCATTTCTGTCTTAAACTTATTCTGACCTTCAGTCTTGGTTTCCCCATTTTTAACTGTACATACACGAGGAGAGCAGTGAACTTAGCCTCACTAAAAAAAATTTAGACCAAGTGAAGATTTTCTTAGTTTCATGAGCGACCTTCCAAGTACACGAGAATGTCGAGAGCTCTATGTGCAGCCTTTTGGGAAACGCTTGTCCTTTTGGCTCCACACTAACCCAGGGCAGAAGCTGAATTCAGCCCAGACTGACATAGGACTGGGCCATAGGAAAACAAACCATTTTAACTCTTGGTTTGGTTCTCATTAAGGGTAATAACGAATCCAGATTTGGAGGCATTGCTCCTACAATATAAAATTTGCAAGCAAGTCACCGAAGATAAAAAAAATCTACATATAATTTTCAAAATTTCTCTTAAATTTAGGGTCTTATGATGATTATTAATTTTCCAGATTCTTCAGATTCTCCAGAGTGGAGATATTACATCTCCACCCACTTTAAAAAAAAAAATCTAAATCCAGTGTGTCCAGACATTTAAATATGGAGCAAGCAAGTTTTATGTGTAACTATTATCCTACTGATTCCTGCTAAGCATTATTTCAACTCGCTGTAGAAATGGCTGAGAGTAACTAAGAATTTTTTCCAACATTTAACTGACATTCTATTATTTTTCTGAGAAAGAACCACTCAATCAAAAAAGATCTCATTAAAACTCCCATCTCTATTACAGTGAATAAAATTAATATTCAAACAGCAAGTCATGCATCCTATTCTCTGTTTCATGCCTATAACTGATTGATTTTAAATGGTTTTAAGTGGAAAAGATCTGAGTGCTCTGTCAATGGACCATGTTTGTTGATGAGATGATTTATTTTTTAATTGACAAATAATTATTGTGTATATTCATGGGGTGTACGGTGATGTTTTGATATATACAATGTATATGGTGATGAGATCCGGGTAATCTCAAATATTTATCATTTCTTTGTGCTTAGAACACCCAATAGCTTCCTTCTAGCTATTTGAAACAATATGACACATTATTGTTAACTACAGACATCCTACAGTGCTATAGAACGCTAGAACTTATTCATCCCATGTAGCTATAATTATGTATCCTTAACAAATCTTTCCCTGTCCCTCACTTTCCCCTACTCTTACAAGCTTCTAGTATCCTCTGTCCTACTTTTTACTTCTCTGAGATCAACTTTTTTTTAGCTTCTACATATGTGTGAGAACATGTGGTGTTTAACTTTCTGTTTCTGGCTTATGAGATAATTTTATCATCATAAATTAGGAGCATCTTAACCAGTAGTTGAATGTATTACCTAATTATTATTCAATTGAAAAACCTGGTAAATCTATGATAGATTTTTAAATTTCATTCTTTTAATCTAAATCCAGTGTGTCCAGACATTTAAATATGGAGCAAACAAGTTTTCTGTGTAATTATCCTGAACATATTCACCATAGGCTGGATACTATATTAGGCACTATAGGGACTAACAGATGAATCTGACATGGACCTTAGCCTCATATTGCTCGTGGTTGATGGAACCAAATAGTTCCATTTAATATAATAAACATTTGAAGACTGTCAGTGTGCTATACGTTATTCTACACCCAAGGAAACAAAAGCAGATAGGTCACAAATTGACAATTTTCTCTCTGGTTTCAGAAATAAGAGAGAAAATCTCTATTCCCCATAGAATATCTCCACTCTTACAGATTAGTTAAGTATTATCACTACGTTACATAATTATATATCAGCAGACTTGGACTTTGTTATTTTTTCTCTTTTTTTTTCATTTCAGGACACCACAGGGACACAAACGCTTGGGTCACATAAATTGCCTTTGCACTGCCCAAGTGGACTTTGTTATCCTGATTTCCTGAAAAAATGCTAAATTAAAATGTTAGCCATCTATTTTTACAAAATTTTTAGAGATGAAAATGTCTCTTTAAAAGATAAGGCCTTTTCTTGCAAAATTATCCTACCTAAGTCTCAGTAAAATAAATCCCTTCTACACATTAGAGCCAAGAAACAATTTCCCACTTCGGTTGGACTGTAACTTGATGTGTACAGATTTTTTCTTCTTTTAAAGCTCTTGTGGTCAAAATTTCTTTTATACTGCTATGATTATAGCAGCCATTAAAGGCATACGTTGGATGAACAATGAATGCCAGACCAAACTTGTCACTTTAACTTCACTTTTTCTTGTGCTCAAATTGAATACAAAATTGGTTGCTCTCATTTTCTCCCCAAATCTTCATATGTTTGGAGCCATCATCTAGCCATAACCAGCGTCTCTTTATGTTAAACATTCTCAAGTCATTTCCTCACCAACACCCAGTTTAACACCTTAAATCATCTCACTTATTCTTATATGACACTTCCAGCTTCTCCAGGCTCTTCGTAAAGTGTTAGCGTCATGAGATTCTAATTAGTTATTATCTCTCAAATGTCAACTCCTCTTAAAAATTCCCAAGAGCATGTTAACTTTTTGCATTACTATAGAAGCTTACAGTGCGACCATGGTCAATCTGTGATTCCTGCATCTTTTCCTTTGCTTTAAATAAATCAACTGTATAGTGAAATACATTTTCTTTGGGTTGAGCTTGATATAGAAAGATATTTAGATCAGAAATCCCCATGTTCTTGGCCAAGCGTACTGTTGAGTCAACAGCATGTGTTGGTGCCAAGTCCATGGCAGGTGCTATATAGGCTACAGAGAGAAAAGATGCAAGAACCTTCCAGTTGGGTGGGGGAGACAGACAGGCATTCATTCATGCAACCATGTGTGAATAAAAGAAGAAATAGCTCAGCGTCTAGCATGTGACTTTTGGAGTATAACGTCTTCCATTCCAAAGCCTGGCGTTTTCCTTTACTAGTTGTATGACCTTAAACAAGTTATTAGAATTCCCAATATTTCCATTTCTTCTTTGGTAAAATAGGGATGATAAGAGTACTTACGTCATAGATTTGGTGAGGATTATATAACATAATGTATGTATGGGGTTAACGCCATGCTTTCAAGCCCTCAGTAGCTGCTACGTGAGCGTAAATGTGTGTGTATGTACTTTGTGCCAGGTATTCTGCTTGGTATATAAATAACTCTGATGCAAGGCAAAATGAGCTGAAGAACAAGAATATACCTTGAGAATGAGCCAACTATCACCTGCATGTGTGTGTATGTGTGTGTCTTACCTCAGGGTCAGAACTAATTTCAGAGGGTGGGATGTTCTGAGCCCATAGGTAGAAGCAAGATAAATTTCCTTGTCCAAGGAAGCAAAGAGCAAGAAAAGTTACATCCAAGACACATTACACGACAATCAAGCCCCATTCTCTGCTTTGCTGTGCATGATTCCTTCCATCCCAAAATACGCAGGCCCCCATGGATAGGGTTGACTGTGACTTATAACTCGCCCTATACAAATACTATCACCAAAAAAACCACAGCAAGCATAAAAATTTTTCAATAAATTAAAATGTGCAAAACTTTATGAGAAGCAGATGTCTGAGTCCCATTTTATGAAACATGAGCCTAACCAAAAGGGTTATATGAACTGTTGTGATGTCCTGTCTGTGAACAATGATGGGAATGTAATCATATGCCCCACAAACTAAACTATGATAAGTCTCCTGTTGTTAAGTTAATGCCATTTATACATTTATTTATAATTTAATATTCCTCTGTCTCGTTACATTCTTTGTTGATAGTTAATGTATTACAACTCATTGACAGGCAATTTATTTTAGGGTGAAAAGTAACCTAATAAAATCTGTGAATGTCAAAAAATACCTCAAAGATATAAGCAGATTTATTATACGTAACTGGAAAATATATCTCTTGCATTCATAAAGTGAGTTAACTTCTCTGTGCAGAAGTTCTTTGGAAATATACTTGTACAGTCATTTGTTTTCAATGTCAGAAATCACCTGAGAACAGGTGAAAATTACTTGTACATGTCAAAAAGTATTTACATGATACCAAATAACTGAAGCAAAATAAAATCTTATAGGAGAAATGGATGAGTGCACTGAAAGAAAGGGGGGGAGAGAAATATGTAAAACACTGAAGACAAAGTTAAAATCGACCCACTATCCACACAATGCTTGAATAATAAGACAGTTGTAATCTTGATTTCACTCAACAACTTTCAGTAGGGAAAATATCAATGAAAGTGACATTCAGTCATTAGAACATTACATTACAACTAGAAATTGTTCTTTGAATAATGAAAAATGTCAATATTGTTTTCTTTTTAAATTGTTGCTTCTTGGTAGACAGTTTCTCTTTTGTTGCATCATTAATCTCAATGCCAATTTTTGAAGATGGTGTTAAAAGTCATTGTCTGTGTGGGCAGTAGAAGGTCAAAATGCCCCTCCACAGCAAGGGTGCAGGAGTACTTTTGTGCCAGTGCGTGATCTCTGCACTGCATCGTAGGGCACATCAAGGTGTGCTGCTACGGTCAGTTTGAATGCCTTTATCAATCACTGTGCTGTGCCAACACATATGAAGACGGACAGTCAAGTTCATGAGTTCAAAGAGTAAATACTCACTTTGCCTGGATAAACTCATTTAGTCCTCAAGACAAATCTATGATGTAATGTTACTATTCCTATTTCACAAATGAGGAAACTGGCTAAGAGGCTTTATATAACTTTCGCAGGATCATGCATCTAAAAATCAATGGCATTTAACTGCAGAGCCTGTGTTTATAACCAGACCATTATTCAACAAAATGATATAGATTGGATAAATTAACAAATGAACAAACAAATGAATAAGGCATGCTGAAATGAATTAAACACCATGCCGCTATTCAACCTTTCTAGTTTGAGATAGAATGTTCTCAAATTTCAGTCTGTAAATTTTCCATGTCAAAATGGGATCCCAAAGACCATGGCTGGTATGTGGATGCTGCCATTCAATAAATGAGCTGAAGTGGTAAAGAGAAATATTAGTAGCCAGAGACTGTGTCCTCAAGCCACTCACACAGCTAGATACACATTTTAAGTCTTAGTTTATAAATTGACCAAATTAACCCAAAATTGAGTCTGTTTTTTCATTTCATTGATTCTATCAAACTTGTGATGTTTTATTACATAAATGCAGCCCAACTAATGTAATAATGTCAATGAGCCATTAGAAAACTAGTAGTGGAATGAAATACTATGGGCATCAATTATCCGTAAAAATGTATAGCTCGAAACAAATTTGTTTCAAACATTATTATGATGGCCTTTTTGATATGTCAGCTTGGCCTGGTTACAGCCCCCATTTATTCAATCAAACACTAATCTAAGTGTTGATGTAAAGGTATTTTGTAGATGTGACTGATGCCCATAATCAGTTGGCTTTAAATAAGAAGATCGTGCTAGGTGTCTGGGAGCCGGGACCAGTTGAAAGGCCTTAAAAGCAGAACTGAGGCTCCCCTGAAAAAGAATCGATTCTGCCTGTGGCCAGCAGCTTCCACGAGGCTCGAGAGTTCCACGATGCCCTTCCTGACGTCCTCCCCTGTGGATTTCAGACTTACTCAGCCAGCCCCTACAATTGAGTAAGCTTTTCCTGGCAGTAACTCTCTGTCTCCTACTGGGCCTGCTTTCCTGGTTGGACCCCGACTAATGCAGTTTCTCTTTCACTCTCACACGGCAAAGCGCTGTGGTTATTCCAGTCAGTGCATCAGCCTCGACTCAAGAAATACACACGGTTTGGAAGCAACATAAAACTTAGCCCCAGCTAGGACTTCCTACCACCATTTTAGTGACAAATAATTTGAAAAATCACAAGACACAGATATGAGGGCTTTTAATAAAGGCCCTGAACTCTTATTTATCTTTATAATTCAAATGACTATTACGTAGTAGGTGGTGAAGAAAAATGTCTTACAAGTGAATGAATGAGGGAATGAATGAATGAATTGGCTTGGCTGGCAGCTCCTCTTGTGCTTTATCTGTCAGATTCATCACTGCAATGTTTGGGGTACAAAGCACAGAAACTATAGCTTCTGATAAGTAACTACTCAAGAGCCTTTCATTCTTCAGAAGCACCATGTGAATTTCCCATTTTTACGATAGCAATTTGCACCCACAAATTTCATAAGTCTCTCACCTAGAATCCCATTGGAATAACCACTGAAATATAAAAACACAGTTATCACTGAGAAATAGGAAAATGAGCCAAAGACAAAAAACTTGTAAAAAAAAAAAAATGTGATCTTCGTCCTCCTGGTTGGTTACCCAGATGTCAGCTTCTAACTATAACAAGGCAAGTAGATGGTTTGGGTCATCATGGCTATTTCTACACACTGGTGATCAGTGATTTAAATGTTCGTCAGAGAACAACAGAACTCCTTGTATGTCCTCTAACATAATAAACAGGCCAATGGAACTCTCTAAGAGTGCATGCCCTCCTATCCTTGGAAATGACTGCAGCCACCCTTCCATCCTTCCCTCAAATGTGAAAAGTCTCTTCGGCTTCACATCTTGGCTCTTTCATTTTGTTCCACTTCAGCTCGTAACTGGAATCCGGAACACAAGCTCTGTGCTCTGTGCTCTGTTTCACAGAAACCACTGGCTTTTCTAGGTTCACTGACACCAAAGAAGGAACTGAGAGGGAAGGAGGAAAGGAGAAAAGAAAACCTCCCTTCTTCATTCCCCACTGAAGGACTGGATGGAAGGGAAATACATATAAATATGTATTAGTTATTAATAACTTGAAATAAAAAATAAATAAAACAATTTTTGGAGCAATTTTTGTGAAACCATGGATAAGTCAAAAATTCATGTTATTTTCAAATATGAGTTCCATTGTGGAACAAATGCAGCACAGACAGCTCGAAATATCAACAAAGTATTCGGGAAGGATGTGGCTAACGAATGCACAGTACCTCAATGGTTTGAGAAGTTCCATTCTGGTGATTTTAATCTTGAAATTGAGCCACATGGGTGACCTGAGACCAAGGTGGATAATGGTGAGCTGAAAGCTGTAGCTACAGTTAAGATGGCAAAACTGTGTCGACAGTTTAGGAGCAGACTTTGATGAACTATACTGCTTCTTGTTTGAGATATAATTGAGAACACTTTTGATTCAAAATTGGACATTTCAAATTTAATGACTATATACACATATACATTTCATATATACATATATATCTTTGTATATGTATTTTTAATGACCCTAAATTGTGAAGTCTCTTCTGAATCATAAAAATTAAATAATAGTTAGGATGTTTCAGTATCAATATCAGTATACTTTACTGGATTCAATCCTTTAAAAATTGAGAGAGGCCAATATGGTACCTATGGTGCTACCTGTGGCACTTCTACTTGACATGTGTAACCCCAGGAATAGAACAATCTCAAGGGGTCAAGTAATCAAGTGGCCTCTGAGCTGGCCCCACAGAGCCCCTCCCATTTACTACAGCATTTTGTATCAGTCACCATTACTGAGCAAATCCCACCCAGTTAGTGAGGTCCAAAGAAGATAGCACCTGCTGCCAGCCTCCCTGACACCATTCCTGTATCAGATTCCTCAACACACCCTGGAATCCACTTTTGCCCATCACACGAGATGTGCAGCCAGGGAGGCTTCCCCTTGGGTTCCTTCAGAATAATAAATCACTTTCCCTTACCATGAGCCAGATGTGCATCATTTCACTGAAAACTGTCACAACAATCCTGTGAGTCAGGTACTTTTGTTATGTCCATTTTTTTTTTTTTTTTTGAGACAGAGTCTCACTCTGTTGCCCAGGCTGTAGAGTGCCGTGGCATCAGCCTAGCTCACAGCAACCTCAAACTCCTGGGCTCAAGCAATCCTTCTGCCTCAGCCTCCCGAGTAGCTGGGACT